>CM043118.1:17744900-17924144 GCA_023701765.1 Hylyphantes graminicola
TCGCAAATCTGTAAAGGTTATTGTATTGTGGCAATGTTTTAAAAAAGAAAGAACAAAAACTAGTCAATAAAAAAAATACCGTGCATAAGATCTCGGAAATAATTTTTTCATTTTTATTTATTTGGTGAGATGTGCCGCTTATGTTCCACACATGCTATAGGATGAATGTTTCTGTAAACGGTTTATTTTTAAGTTTTTTAGTTATCTTATATTATCTAAGTTTAAATTAGTGTACTTCAACTTAGGGGAGTTTTTCGAGCCTTTTCAAAAAAAAAAAAAAGATGAGATTAGTAAGTTATTTATAAAACTTTCTTGCAATTACCTCGGCTGGGGAGCCCAATCGGTTAGGCGTTCACCTAGCATGCGAAAGGTCCCAAGTTCGGGTTCGGGCAACGCCAAAATAACTGCCGACCTATAAACGGCCCGTTCAAGCAAAAATGTCCGACGAATAATATCCCGTGTACAGGGAGGGCACGTTAATTATGCCCCATCGCTGCTACGATGTCTCCCTTAACGATAGCGTTGGATGCCGCCTACTCAAGTGTCGGATCGTCACTCGACTGTGGTTCTAAAATGCGACGCCCGTCTTAAATTGCCCTCTTGTCATAAATACTTGTAATAATTCTATCTAAACTAAACTTGCAATTACCTCAATGACAAAAAAAAAAAATAGGTTAAAATTTTTGTTGACTGACTTATAATATTTGTGCAGGTGGCATTTTAAACGTTTTTTTATTCTTTATGTGGTTAGTTTAGATTACATTATCATCTCACTAAAGCTACACCAAAACCGAGCTATGGTATGGTATGGTATGGTATGATACATATAGATTCCAGCTTGTTCAGAGAACCGCTTATAAGCTTTCGTCAAGTGGGGCAGACACAGAAAGAATTTTACAGTCACAAAGAAATGAATGACAAATAACAACATTTATTGACTGTCACAAACATCCATGCCTGACCGGGATTCGAACCCGACCCCAGCAGCTCCAAAGGCTAGTACACTAACCATTCAGCCACCGGGGCGGCAAACCGAGCTTAAGTTTGCAGCAGAGAAATGTACTAGGCGGAGGAATCTGCGTATACAACGCTGCTGCCGCCGAAATTTCGCCTGCTGCTATTGGCTGCTCCTTCGACCCTGATATTCGTGCGCCGTGTTACGTCAAAATCGAAGGAAAAAAATAATTAAAAAAATTCTAACTGAAGCTAAACCAATAATAATAATAAATTTATGTCTTGAAATAACAAATAAATTTGTTTATTGAATGTGAAATGCCTTTTTGTATTCGATTCTCGCACTCAAAAATGAGAACTATTTACCCTTTTTCTCGTAGAACATTTGTATACTGCAAACTTAGGGTCGGTTTTGGTGTACATAATGGACTTGGCGACTTAACTTACGTCGCCCGTCGCGACGGGCGACGTAAGTTAAGTGACCAGTCATAATAGGTCGGATCGGCAGTTATTTTTGCGATGTTTGAATCGAAAGTGGCTATGGCGTCTACTAGACTTGACAGTTATTTTCCCCATAAACAATCCCATCCTATACTAAAAAACGATTATAGCTTGTTGAATCATAGACATAAGTATCATGCAGTTTACATTTCGATACATTAATGACCTTCGGAAAGTATTTCTGGCTTTTCCCCGCCAAATTCGAGACTGGCGAAATAACTCAAGACAATTGCTTCAGCACTAGGGATAAGAAATATGCTTGTGTGATTGAAAGAAGTTCGCAATTGCAAGTTTTTGGTAAGAATCTTGTTTCATTTTAATATATAAAAAAAAAGTAACTGTTTAAGTGGAACAATCGCTGTAAACATTGCAAAATGACGGTAAAGTTTAAAATATTAAAGTAATTAATTGTTTTATTGGTGAGCTTTAGCATGTTGTATTTAATTTATTAGTTTCTGCAAAATACTTTTCAAAATATAAATCATTGTTTGCCTTGTTTATATGTGAGCTACTTTGCATCTTCAAAAGTGGTCCTTTCCTTTAATAATTTTTGTTGTACTTGTAGTTTCCATGGGGATATTAGAAATTGCAAAAGTAATGTACTTATAAAAATAAGTGAGTTTCATGACCATTTAGTTTCCATGGAGATATTCATGACCTTATTTTGTTTTTCTACCAATCAGATATTACTTTCTTATTTACTTATTTACTTTCACCGCACTAGTACCAAAAGTCTTACTTACGGCACTGTCTGTGACGTAAGCACGTAAAGTGTCATTTTCATAACGATTTATGAATGAATATGATATAAAAAAAAAGTGAACTTTTTTGCACGTTGTTATGAAAACATTACTATGTTAAATAAAAGGTAATGTTTGTTCGAAAATAGTAATTAGTAAAAAATAATAATAGTAAAAATATGTATTTCTTTGGAGAATGTTAAAATTAAGAAATAATTTTACTTAAAACTATTTGTAATTAAAATAATTTTAATGGAAAAATGTTAATTAAAAAATAACTTTAATTAAACATTTTAACTAATTTTCTTTAAATTAAATATTTTCAATTAAAAATAATTTTAATTAAACATTTTGATTAAATATTTTTTTAATTAAAAATTTTTTAATTAAAAAAATAGTATTAAAAAAAAATCGAAACCCCCCCCCAGAATTTTTTTCTAGTTGCGCCCCAGCTAAAGTAGATTTTGTAAGTAACAGGGAACATAAGAGTAAAGCCCCTCACAATTTGAGCATGGTTTATATGAACCCTTATCTAACATTTTCTCTTTTTGATTTTAGTAATATTTTTTTACACACACACAAAAAGTCTAAAAATTTTTTTTTATAAAAAAAATCCATTTAGTATAAATAAATTATGTTATAAGCACTTTTGAATATTATATAAGAAGTTATAATGTATCCTTAGAATAACTATTAATTTTTCTATGTATTGCGATTTCATTGGTTGCTCCGGTTTCACTCTAAAAACGACCGACATGGATGAAAATAAACTTTTCTTTCTATGGAAATTTTCCTTGGCAAATGTTTTGAAAAAACAGCATTAAAGCAAGAAGTTGGCATTTGAAAAATGTAATTAGTAACATATTTTTAGAAAAAAATCCTTTTTGAATACCAAAACAAAAGTAATTCCAGACAACAAATAATGAAAATAAACCGTTGAAGCTGTTGCCATCCACGAAGTAAAACAACCCCATTGAAAAAGCAAGTGAAATATAACAAATCACCTTTTCTTATAAAATTTTGACATTCAATTCCAGAACGTTCTTTTTTACGGTGTTCTTACACAAGCTGGGACTCGACACTTCAGTTTTACCATTTCGGGAATGATATATAGAAAAACTCGGGAGACGGCACCAATGTCCAGTGGCAAAATTTAGGGTTCTTCTGCAGTTTAAGAATATAGAAGTTGACAAAACTTTTTACATTTATTTTCAAAGTTAAACTGTTTAGTTTCGGAAAGAAGTAAATAAATTCATAAATTTGTAGTAAAATATTTAAGGTTACTTTTTTTTATAGTTATTCAGTTCTTTCTTGTTTTGTTGTTCCTTCTTCTTGTTCAATGGTATAATAATATATTTTTTCTGTTATGGTTGATAGAAAAAATTCTTATTCATATCACTATTACAGAACTACTAAAATTGCTATGCTGAAGTTCAAATTTTAACCAGTTAATTTTTCAAAATAAAAAAAATGATGAACCTTGCCAGGTTTTACTTTGAGCATAGATTTGGCTTAAAGCTTCATGGGTAATAGTTAGATTAATATCTATATTTGCTATTAACATCTATTATTGTTTTTTGAGTAGTGCCTGTCAAATTTGAATATTTGTTTATATCAATAGCGTTTAATGAAGAATAGTAACCGCAATGTGTTGTGTATAATACAAAGTTTTTAACGATCAATAGTTATGGAGTAATAATTATCTTTTTTTTCTTCTAAAATTTCAATGTAAAAAATATTGGGTTAATAAAAGTAGTTCTTTTTTAAATGTTAACGTTACTTCATTTGAGAAAAATGTTTAAAGAAAATAATAAACTACTTTTCCGTAGATATTAACGCTGGAATGCTTAACAAATCTAGAATATCGTTCCACGGGTCCCTTTTTATTAAATGATTCAGCTCGTGACTAAAAATTTCTTTTTAAAACGAAATACAAAAGATGTCGCTGTGGGCTTTTAAATTTCTTCTCCGTGTGGATTGCTTTACTATCAGGAAAATCCAATTTCTTTACCTTTTTTCATATTCTGACTTCCATATAACATAAAATCCATTGTTGAGAATGAACTTTTAGTGAACACCGACGAAAATCACAAAGTTTTTGAGCCTCGAATGCTTACCATGAAAAATGTTTTAAGAGTATTCTATATTTTCCATATGCTTTCAAAATGTTTTCAAGAATTCGATTTCCTGTCTATGAATAAAATGTATGTCCGAAGAACTTTGAACTTTTACCAACATGCCATAAAAATGGAAATGTGGGCGTTGTCCATAAAAGGCATCAAAATATATACTGAACAAAGCACAAATAGCAGAGGTTGAATAAAATGATTTTCTTAAGAGTGTTAGTTTATAAACTCTAGCAAAGAAAAAAGTATAATCTTTAATGATATACATTTTGAACATAAAGAAGACCAAGTCAAACAATAGTTAAGTATTTAAGTACTATTTAAATTGAATTCTTTATTTAAAGTCTAGATTTTAGATAGTAATATTTCTTGGTTTGTATGGACCCTAATCAATATTCTTCTTGCAATTTGAAGCCTTCTGTAATATCCAACTGATTTTTTGCATATTATTTTGTATGAGAGAGAAGAAAAGTTCATTTTATAGATAGTTTTTATTTTATTAGTTTTGTATTAGGTTTATTATTACTCTCATTTAAAGTAGCAATATTATGTTGTGAAAACAATGAAAATTTTTGTCCTGTTGTCACTATTTCTTAATTTGAGGATTAAAACAACATTTAAACATCTTATCAAAACACGTAGTCACTAACAATTTATACAAAACACTAAAACTATATACGACTACTGACACAAGAATCCTTTTATGAATACCACTACAAATTACCCACAACAAACTGGGACCAATCATTTTAATGGTACCATCAACATATTTCAAACTGAGTGTCTAAACAGCCAACAATGATTATTAATAAAGTCATGTAATGGTAAGAATACGACGAAGAAGCCTCGTGAAGACTAGCGTAAGATCAGATATGAACTATTACATGTTGTAACTATTATGTTGACAAATAGGATTTAATACGTTTTTATTATTATGTATGCACCATAGCTGGTGTAATATAAATTGTATTACTGTATATTTTGTGTTTGTTTATAATAAAAAAAAATGCGAAAAAATAATCTCCGGGAACTTGTTTGAGCGATTTCAAAATCGAACACGGGCTTCACTCAACAAATTGAATTTTTTTTATTGTTTGCGATCACGCAGAATCTCTATATTATTCTAAATTCCAATTCATTAATTCTCGTTCAATGAAAAAAATTAACAATTTAAACAAAATCGTATATTGGCTTGTAAATTATGAAATTTTCTGAGCTAGAATAACTTCTGTTTTATGTACTGCTATAATTGCAAGTAAAGCAGATCTATATAGAATAGGTGGACAGAAAAGCTTACAGACAGACTGACAAAAAGAATTAAAATATACTCAGATGATGCCAATTCTGCCAAGAAAAAAAGTTTAAATCCTATTTGCCATTCAATGTAGATGCACTAAAAATTGAAAGCGAACATCTGATTATTTGAATCAGGGTAATTAGATGATGATGTTTAGATACATTGTCTCTCTTTTGACATTAAAGATTTCTTGATTGAAAACACTTCTTTAAAAACTGTTCGTTTGATAAATAATTTAATGTATTGGATTATTTTGTTTCTTAACTGTAGAAATAGTATAACATTTACTTTTGTAATTCAATCCATTTTTAAAGTACATATATGTACTATAAAAGCTGAAACGCTGTTGTTTATGAAATTCTACTAGTAATTTTCCCTCGTAAAGATCCTATTTTTGATAAGCAGGTAATAGTATTCATAAAATGACTGAGTGAACCCCTAATGTGATGCATAGCAAACAAGCATCCCTTACCAGAGCATAAATTGTATTGTAAAAATTAAAGTGGTGCAAATACTTTAAAATTCCAAATAATTATTTATAAATAAACTATTTTAAACTCCTTATTAACACTTTACCTACGGGCGTCGACTGACCCGTAGACTAAAAATCTTCTAGACCAGCAACTTAATCTAATGCCTAGCTCTTCTAACGTGTCGAAAGCAGAGACATAACATAGAGTGGACTGCGCATTGGCAAACCTAAAGTGTCCTAAACATCTAACTTACACAGTCACATGACTGTGTCGCGTTTGGCTCGCATCTATGGCGAGTTTACCATTTGGCGAGTTTTTCCACAACGACCTGAACACAGAGGCCGACAATCTAATGTTATGATAAAGAAGCTTGGAAAGGAGCAAGGATGAATCGCTAGTCTTTTAAGATCCTCTTAAGATTATTTCTTTGATTTTGTGCGTCTATTTAAGATTACTTGAACAATTGAATGTGGACTCTTTATTAAAAACTAATTTAAAAGAACATTAGTAGGTTTATGTAGAGTGTTGCTGTAATATAAGTTGGTATTGACATGGTGAATATTTTCTGCCGTCTCTATAACTTTCGTTCTAACGGTCCGATTTTTTAAAAAAAAAATCAAATATATATATTTTTTTTTTGGAATATTGCTTCTTCCTTTATTTCACCTGGAATAAATCAACTTTCTAAAACACATTAACATATTCCAAATTCAACAAATGCTCTACTTTTTAAATATAAATAACTCAAAAACTACGATTGCAAAAACAGGTTTCGTTTTGACCAAATTGTAAAAAAAATATTCTACTTTTAAGCTGTCAATGTTCAGACCATTAATTTAATTGACTTGGCCCAAAATATTTATTATAATTAGAGTTCTAACAACGTTGATTTAATCATGAATATGATTCTTCAGTATAAAAGAGCTTTTAGAATAAATTCCCTCGATAGAAATTATAGTTTATGACGAACACAATTGCTAAATGTATGCAGAACTAAATAAATTTTACCCGTGAAAGTGTGACTAATCCTTTTTTATACCCCTCTTTACAATTAGGAATTCACAAGCATTTGGCATCTTGCACAAAACGTTACTGAATTAAGAGTACAACATTCACGATTGTTAACATGCTCAGAGATTAAAAGAATGTAATTAAATATTTATTATTTAAGCCAAAAGAGAAAAATTCCAACAATGCTCAAAAAATCGTCTGCAAAAACATTAAAAAAAATCAAGCTGCCGTGATTGGTAGAAACCCACGTGACATGGATATTGATGGTAGTCTCCACTTCGGTTTGCTAGCTGATATTCTGGTCTTGCAACAATTTGGAATAGTTTGTAACGAAACGGTAGCGTTAAGTTGCCATATGTAGCAACCTTTCCCCTCTTGGCGATTTATGATGTTTAGGACATAATGCTAATCTGCAAGGGATAGCGGTTTTTTAGAAAAAAACAGGTTTTCCATTTTCCATCGGTTTTTCCCTAAAAAACCGGTTTTCGGTGCCGTAGGGCCTCATTCAAAAAAACCGGTTTTCAATAAAAACTGGGACCCCCGGTTTTTTGAAAACCGGTTTTGGTTTTCCATCCCTAAGCTGCTTTACTATGAATGCGCAGTCCACTCTATGTTATGTCTCTGGTCGAAAGCAACTAAAACACTATTAAAGGTTGATTTGTTGATTGGCATAATTGTACTTTCAATGTAGGGCTACTGTTTCTTCGGAATGTTCTCTGTTAAAAAAAAAAGTTACCCACTAGTGATTATTTCAACCGTTAGTCATCCTTTTACATCGGACCTTTTTGACTATGTGAACAAATAACATTCTGAGTTAATTGCATGACACAAAATTTGCATAAGGGTCCGTCTTAATATTAAAAATGTTACGAACTTTAAAATGTTCAATAGCAACACCCAATTTTAATTACTTAGAAATGTGAAAAACCCTCGAAAACCCCTAAATCTAAGTTTTTGTTACATTTGGATGAATATTTGACGAGTTATTCAATCGAATCACTTGTGGATCTTTGGGGGACCATGTCTAAAATGACAAGCGTAGTCAGTCTGTAAGTTTATTAATGGAGAAAAAGAAGCACAAGGTCAAATATTTTGAGGATGGGCCTACGAGGGATATAAAAGTCAATGAGTAGCTGTATATATTCAAAAATAAAGTCGAAAATAAGTTGTAGTAAAAAATAGATCCCTATCGTCACTTGATAAGGGTTCTAAATTACGAGATGTCATTGGCTCTGTTAAATCTCCTAAAGGTGACTGCAAATAGGCAGCCAGAAACCATTACATTAGTTCCCTTAGACACAAAGGGGGCAGCGGTTCTATGAACAAGCACACAAGCTGGAATATATATGTATCATACCATACCATACCATACACAAAGGGGGTGCGCTAGTTTCTATGTCAATTTCAATGTAGAAATTCTCCAATGAGAGTTTGAAACCTAGAGTGTTCTTAGTCTATGGGTCAGTCGACGCCCGTAGGTAAAGTGTTAAGCTTCATTAAACAAATTTCATTTCCTATCATTTCAAAATACATCACTCATACCAAATTGAGGAATTCCCCCAGTGCCCTTATACAACCTCCGGCAGCATACTGCAAATTACGAAATTCAACTGAAGACACTAATCATCTAAATGCAGTCCTCTAATACAAACAGAATCTGCAAACAACTGACAACAAGATTTAAGACGTTCGTACATCACATGGGCATCGTTATTCTCTCGATTTGACCGCGAAAGGACAGACCCCTGAGGATGTCCTAGGCGTCTTTTGTGGTTTGAGAGGGATTCGAACTGAATGGGCAGGTCCCAGAGGAAGCCAAAGGGTTTGTTGAAGAGATCTGCTAAGGGTTGTTTTGGAAAAACATTGGTTTCCACCTGTTTTTTAACTACTTACTTTTAAATAGAAAGAATAAATAATTGCACGGTATTGACATCGTGGTTTTCGTCCATATGTCTGTCTGTAGTCCCCTTCCCAATTCCATTCCAACTGTCCTATTTTAACATATTTTTGTTTGAAAGGCAAGTCATCATGGATACCGCTTATATTTTATGCCCGATTATCTGTACGCTTTTCTGCCCATCTGTTCTAACTGCGAACTGTTCTAACTTTAATTCTTCGCGTTCTTTTATGTATAGATGCTTTCTTTAACTTTCTCTATCTGTTGTATCATTTGAACTTCAATTAGTGTTAAGGAGTTTGTCGAGTCGGCGAATAGACAAGATGAAAGGCAAAGCACTGTTTTAACATTTTACAGTTGATTTACAAGTAATGGATTCATAAATTACTTTATGTAAGCACTGATTTTTTACAGTCGGATCAGAAAATAATTTTAGAAAAGTAGTTTTCTAATTTCAGATTATAGTTTTCTGAGTTTTTCATCCTTCTGTCGGACAATAAAGTGATGACCAAGATAAAACTAAACAATGGTGTCTTGTATCAATCTGGCCAACTAATCAAAACATCTGCTGCATCCTATTTTGCTTGATCTTGTAAGATGTAAAGGACACGACCTTCTTTGATAATTGCCTCTGACATGCCAAACATCTGGGTTTAGTTCAGTTTGCACACAATGTTTTATGGAATGTATTTCCGGGTGTTAATAAGCTTCTGTTATGTTATCAATATCTAAAAATGCAAGCACGACACGGTAAAAGAAAATCTTTCTAATTTTTTTTAGAGTGTGATGGTAAAACTAACTATCATAATGTGGTGGCTTTAATTTACCATTCCAGTGTGATGGTAAAAGAGATGCCATCACCCAGTGCTGCGAATTTATATGTGATGTAAAATTTATTAAGCGATACCGCGCGGCTAAAACGATTGCTTTACATACAATAATTGGATGCATCTCTAGTCTCTAACGCTATTATAGTAAATTGTTCATGTGATTCTGTAAAAAAAACACATTAATTTGGTGCAAAACAAATGCTACAACACTATGATGAAAACAATAACCGCAGAATGTGATATACACTCTTAAAACGAACGAGCGAATTCAATTCAGTCAGATTAATTTTCACTCCTCCAGTCTAGAAAATGCACTTCGCCTTTAGGAGTGGATCCTTTGTGTGTTAAACCTCCGACAGGATCACTCCAAACGAGTGTTTTTAACCCAGTCTGAGTTAATATTCATTCCTTTCCAGTGCCGAAATTGCACTTCTCCTACTGGAGTGGATATCACTCTTTTCTTTTAAGAGTGTAGGTTTTAAGAAACACAGTAAGTTTACAGTGCGTGGTAAGTTGCTTGGTATAAAGTTTAAAATAAACTATATTCCATTAAATATGCATCCAGTTTAAGTTGAGAGGAAAACTTGGAAAAGTATGGAAAAATCACTAAAGATGTTTTTTAAGGCCTAAAAAACATCTTTAGTGATTAAAGAAAAATACTTAAATTAAATTATAAGAAAAGGGATTTTTACGAACTCGATAACATGCATCTTAACGATTCGTTTAAAGAACAATTGAATAATCATTCGGTGTTTTTTACTTCTTATTTCCCTTTTATTTGAAATGGAATTCGATTACATGTATTTTGAGGGCGGTTTTCCCGTTTTTCCATATAAAATAAAGTCCTCCAATTTTGTTTGAAGAATGAAGATCCAGTTAAAAGATTTTCTATATTGTCAAAAAGTTTTAAATTTTCTTGTATTAAGTTGAATTGAAATTGGAGACATTTGTTTCAGTGAATAAACTTTTTGCTGCAGAAATGAATTTATTGCTATTTCCGTAAATGTGCGCTTTAAATTCATGGTACACGTTATTTTGCAATATTTGGAATGAAATAATTCAAAAGTATGATCATGTTTCAGGTCTTAAGCAGCAACATAAATGCCAAATGAAAATAAATAACTTCTTGAGTCTCGATTGATAACTAAATGTCACGTTTAACAGATAACCAATTTGAGAACCTATGGTAGGAAAAAAAAGGAATTATAGCTGTAAGGAATTACGTCATGTGAAACATGTAATTGCTTTTATAATAATACCTTACAAATATTTCGCCCCTAAACTCATAGAAAAATATTTAAAGGAAACACAAATACTAAAAACATGTTTCGATCTTTTTTACAAAATAGTATTCAATAAAAATTTGCATGAAGTAATGAAGTCATTAATTTCAAATTATTTCCGAATGCTATTTTATAATCTAAACTAACAAGTATAAAACCCAATATTCACACAGATTTTCAGCCATGCGAGAAATTTAATAGGTGAAGTACGCCAGAAAAACTTTCCGCGATGCCTTTTGGCATAAAAGCATCTCATTTCTAAATATTTGCATAGGGATTCCATCAGAAGGTTTTGAAACGGGGGTTGTTACTGAGAGTTAGTCCTTCACTTGAATATTGTTCGCTAATTTCAGAGAGAAATTCTAAATATAAGGTTGAATAGAGATTAGAAGAACGCAGAAAGTGTTTGGAGGGACTTTCATTGAAGCTGCTTCAAAGTGGCTAAGTAGGCCCAAATAAACTATTCTCGTTGAGATTTCACTTACAAGTTTAGTATTTTATTTAAAAATTGGTTATCGAAGTTTTGAGTATTAAGAATTTGGCAACTATGGTTTTGAGTAATAGTCAGTGGAAGTGCTTCGCATTGCCACGCCACAGGTCCAGGGATCGAATCCCGGATTGGGTGAGGATGACCCATTCCTTAATCCCTTTAGTGGGTCGATAAAATGGGTACCAAGGATACTTGGGAACTAAACACTGAGGGTTCCGCGTTGACCCGCCCACCTTGCCGTGACACATACATAGCACTCCAGAGCCCTAGGTCACGAAAGCTGAAATGGGCATGGCCGGCCCTGGCCCAGTAATGAGCCCCGAGGAGTTAAGTTTTTTGTTTTAGTTTTTAGATTTTGAGTAATAAAAACGAAATTAATACCGCTTTTAATACTTACTTTCATCGAAATAGGATTAATATTTTTATTAAAAGTTAAATAAACAAATCTTAGCATATCGTAATACAGCTTGCGGTTAATTGAAGTATTTTTGGCCTAAGCTTCTCCCCTAAAGATCTCCCTCCGAGCCCCTTATTAAATGGAATTCGTGCTTTTTCGAATTAAAGGCATACTGTTTAATGTAACGGAAAAAAATCAAGTAGTTTATAGCAGGATATTTGTTCGGATATTATTTTATTGTATTATTTTGTTCGGATATTTTTACTTTACCGAAATAATGTACAACAATAAAGTATTTTAAAGCGGTTAAAATATGCGTTACCTTCTTAATATCCATAAAACCTCATTTAAACTTATTAAAGTCTTTGGTTAAAACATCGTCAAATATTTATTTGTGCTAACTGTAAAACGATAAATGGTATCGCATTGCAAACTGATTTTTACATCTGGGGTACCAAACCTTTTCCATACTTTCTTAAGTTAGAGAAAACTGAGATGCTAAGAATTAATACATTTTGATACACAATAAGAATTACGCCACTTGGCTCATGGAACCCAATTATCTCTAAAAACTTCTTAAGAACATTTGTGGTGTAACCTAACTTTAGAATTAAACCAATCTGCTTCTATAAAATTGAAGAAACGCAGTAGATGCTTTTCACAAAGTTAAGTAAGTCGTGGAAAAGATAAGTGCATTGTAGGGAAATGAGCTATATAAGTATAAGCATTTCGCAAATTAGCATGTAAATTAGAATTTTAAGCAGGAAGCTTGAGGCTAACTATGAAAATCTCCTCCTAGATTTGGCATTAATTTTTGTTTATATTTAAAGAGAAACTTCATTTTATTTTTTACTCGATGCGGAATATATTATATTAAATAAACAAAGAAAAGTTGCTTAACCATCTGTTATTCATGACTTACTTTATTATTTGAACAGTTGACTATCTTTCCTTAACTTAATGATTATAGTTAGGATGAGATGCAAAATTTAAACTTAATTTTTCAAATTCTCAAATTTACGTTATTTCAACAAGGATTGTTTTTATAATGTAAAATATAATTAACTTTTTTCCTCTTGCTTATAATGGAAAATGTTTTCAATAATTATCTTTCAAGTTTTATGAAATGTAGTTATGAAATATTATTACTCATTACAAACTTTATTTTCTACCAATTTAAGTCAATTTATTCTTGTTTTTGTTTTAACAAAAAGAGTAAAAAGTCGAAAATGAGCTTCCTTTGCAATCAATTTTCAATAATTTAAATAAAACAATTTTAAATTTATTTTCAGAAGAACCTCTTTCTTATTACATTATTTTATTTTAGAACTTGAATTGAGTGTTATAAATTGTATTTAGGATAATCCAAATAACTAATTTTCATTATAGTTAATTGAATACGTTAATTAACTGAATAATTCAATTAATTTAATGATATTGTTACTTGAATAATTTATTTTATTGAATGATTTAATAAACATTTAATTAAATATTTAAAATTGAAAATTCTCTTTTATTCGCGTTCATCAGGTAAAGGCAGTGAACTGATTTAGATGGCCTTGCTTGAATGCGTAGGGGAGAGAGGGGGAATGGCGCCACCTTAAGGGAAATTGAACTTTCATGCAGAATTGTGTTGCATTTAATGTAAATTGTAATGATTATAGCATGCTACAGTTCATAACCTATCTTGTGGTGATTTTTTAAAATTTAAATCTTTAATAGAAACTGAATAAAATTATTTTTTCTAAAAGCTCGCACAGTGGCTGGATTACCCCGGTACCTGGGGTAATGCCGCCACACCACTGGGGTTATGCCGCCACATCAATAAACAAAACAAATAATCTATAAGTAATGGAAAATGATATATAAAGCAATACATATAGTACTAAAATAGGTTTAATTGTCCTTGGAATGGTAAATAATACATTACAGCTACACTTTTGTTAACCTTCCATTTGCAACTAAATGGACAGTTTTTTTTAAAGTTTCGTTGGTCTATTTGGCCATTTCAGTTATACTTTTCCATATACGTGGGATCTGGAACAAAAACTAATAGGTTATAGGGCCAATATATGAAATTTCTATTTTACGGATTATGCCGCCATCCTTTTGCATGTGGCGGCATAACCCCAGAGTGATGTGGCGGCATTACCCCAGTGAGACAAAATGGCATAGACGGGTTGTTTAGGGGAAGTAGATAGCCTAGCGTTCAAGCTAACAACGTGATAACATAGCCAAATAATTACTCTTTTCAATGATATGTAACTGATTTATCTAACATAGAGATAACAGTCACTTATCTCTTAATTTCAGAAGGCCCAAAATTGAATGAAAATCCTTAAAAACCGTATTTTTAAAA
This sequence comes from Hylyphantes graminicola, assembly GCA_023701765.1. Lineage (NCBI taxonomy): Eukaryota > Metazoa > Arthropoda > Arachnida > Araneae > Linyphiidae > Hylyphantes > Hylyphantes graminicola. The sequence continues at coordinate 17,759,259 of CM043118.1, forward strand.
TAACTTTGCACCAACTCACCACCCGGTCATTGGCGTCTCTACTATAATTGACTTTGGTTCCCGCTACAGGTCAGCACACTCAGCCCCCCTCCCACACACGCAGTTGGCGAGGTACAAGGGGTGGCGGTATTGCCCGCTGTGGCGGGATTCCCCTGCTCTCCCCTATATATGTGGTTTTTATTACTTTTTTTATTTTCTTTTTTTATGTATGGCTTAAATAACACAACTGAATCAAATAAATAACATTTAAAGTGTCTTTACTGAACATTTTATATGAAAGTTTTTTGAATAAAAATTTCACATTCTCTATAAAAAATATATCTTCCTTTTCATTAATAAAAAATGAACTCTAACTCCCGGAGATTACGAATTTTACTTCACGAAAACTTACGACGCCATTGCAAGTAAACTCAGTGACATGAACCAAGAATTTTTTGCTTTAAATTCAATCCTCCTCATATAAATCTCAGGATCAACCGTGATTTTTCTGAAAAAGTTCCGATTGTTCCGCCTCAAGGGATTTCATATTTTCCGCCTCAAAAGTTCGCTGCGTTGCGAACAAACCCAGCTAAAATCAATTCCATCATAACTTATATTCCGAAGATGAGGAATAAAGTAGTACATTAGAAGTGTATATAGACATTGAAGATCTAAATGACGCAATTTATGGATTTTCTCTAAAAGTCAAATAGATACGAACGAATTCTAATTTTTTATAAATAGAATATCATCTAAGTAGCTGCAATAAGATGTTTACTTTTTTTGGATACTGAAAAAAAAACTTAATGTGGAATAGTCTACATACTTTATTGTAGTTTTTGTATTCTGCTTAAATTTGAAAATAAAATATGCACAAACCGTCCCTTATACAGGGTGAGGCAAACAAAACCGGCCCCGATCTAGAGATGGGAATACGTTGAAATGCTTGGCGAGAAAACTCTTGAAGCCGCCTAAAACCTGTTTTTGCATTGGTTGGATCGGATTCGCTTCACATTAGAGCTACTCATAGACTAGTGACGAATTCATATCTTAGTTCGCATTGAATGAAGACGTCCCATAATGCAAATTTTGTGTCTTGTATTCAATTTAAAATTTTTTGTATTACCAAAAACAAAAAGGTCCGATTCTCTAGGTTAAATAACAACCGAAACAATCAAATAATCACTAAATCTTGATCAGCTCTACTAACCTTGTTTATATATTCCATTTCAACTAGCTTCTAAAAGCGTAGCGTAGTTGCTGGCAAATAAGTCGCCAAGCGTTTGTTTGGGCTTAATATTGAAGCGATCAATAGCTTCAGTAAGCAAACCTGTTATTGTATTGGTTTTAGACTTGGCAACATTTCTGTCGTATTCTTATCTCCACCTCGGGGCCGGTTTTGTTTACCTCACCCTGTAATACTACCTCAACTTTTAAATCCTCATCTATTCAATATGATTTAAATTCTTATTTAAAATAAATTCATGTACAATTTTTTTTTTATTTTGTTAATTTAGAATAAATATTGCCGGCCCACTGTCGCAATGGTTAACGAGTTAGCCCTTGGAGCTGGTAGGCTCGGGTTCGAGTCCCGGTCATGGCATGGATGTTTGTGTCCATCAATAAATGTTGTTATTTGTCTAAGTGTTTGTGTCGTCTCTTCCTTTGCGTGTCTCTTATGATTGTGTCATTTCTTGGGATGAATACAATAGACCTAAGCTAGCAGTGTTCGGCGAACTTGCCCCCCACCAAGAAAGTCTTAAGTCATATAATAAATATTTGACGATACAAAATAATGAAGAGTCATTGGAACCCTAAACAATTAAACCATTTAGTAAGTTAACTTATAGAAAAGATACTAGAAAATCTTAGCCTGCACCTATAATCAAACCAAATCATTCACCCAGATTCGGAAAAAAAAACTGTTTTGGCTTTGCCATGCGACTATTTTGGAAAAATACCGGCCTTAACTTTAAATTATTACTATGCAAACTATAAAATTGACTATTTTGGAAAGTAACACTTAGTATTTAAAAATCAACGAGATTTAGCATTTATAAAGATCATTTTTGACAGTTGCTGTCAATTGAAGCATACATCGTCACACTACAATAAAGTCAAGTACTTTGAAAGTTTGCATCAATATCTTATGCTTAGAATTTAAAAACCACTATCTTTAAGTTGAAATAGAAAGTGAATTATCACCCTTTAATTTTTTTAAAACTGTACCTATTGTTTAGGATTCACACGAACCTTATTAATCTTAAGCTTTGGTATAGTAAATACTAAAAATCAAAATTCAACACAAAACTAAGTTTTTATTAGAAAACTCTTCATAATTCTGTTTTTATGTAAACCCTAAGGTGATTCCTTAAATATAAAAAGCAAAAAGGGTAAACTTTAAATTTTGATTTATAATTATTGTTAAAATAATTCTAGTATGTCAATATTAATTTAAAACCGAATGAAATTACCAGTATTAAACCAGCGAGTTCTGTTTGTCCAGTGATAGTCTGTTTGAATGAAATAGACGAATTATACTGTTTAAGAAATGGTTTAAGTAAAATAAATTCTTCAATCATCAATTTATACAACTCTTTCAAAACATAGGCAAAAATAATCATACCCGCATTTCTACTGAACATTTTTTTAGATAAAAACTAAAATGGTTTAATTCTTTTGTATTCAATTGCTCATTAATTTTGTATTTTAGAATTTCTTGATATCAGTGTTCTAATAGTCTTTGAAAAAGAAAAACACTATTGCATCATGACTGCTAATTGTCAAGTAACTCAATGTTACATCCGATAATTCTGTCTTTTTTTTTGTTGCTTAAAATGTAATTCAAAATTGCATCATTAGGTTTTATCAACCATTTTGATATTGAAGTTTTTGTAGTATCGCTTCATATCTGGTCATAAATAAAGATAACAATAATTTAAATTTCAAATTATAACTTACCATCGTCAACATATTCTTGCCAATGCAATAAAAAACTTTTTCTAAATAATTTCCAACATTTGTTAATTAACTGCAGTTATTTACCTAACTCTTATTCAAGTTAATAATTTTAATTAACCATATCATTACAAATGAATTCTTAAGAATAAAATATAAATTAGTCTTTAAGTGTACTTAAACTTGAAATTAGCTTAAACTAAATTAAACTTAAAATTTGAATATGTTCCACATCTTTTGTAGTATTTACCTTATCTTAGTAAAATAAAATGTAAGATTTCCATTTTCTAGTAATTTAATAAAACTTTTTAGTTACCTTTCATTTTAAGGCTTCTCTTATCAAATAATGTTTGTTTTTTAAATATTTGACAAAAGTTAGTTTCAATATTTCAAAAAAAAAACCATAACTATTCTTTTAAGCTTATTATTTGCTCGGGAAATCAAAGAAAATGAATATATATTCCAAATCGAATTATATAATTAGCTTGGAGTTCTTTGAAAAAAATTAGCTAGACAGCAATTTCCCTTTTTTAATTTGATGCAACTATAGTTGAAATATATTTTTAATACAGTATGGGTACGTTTATTAATAAACTGCGCTGAAATCGTAGTTGTAGATTTTATTGATGAAAGATTTGTCATTTTTCTACATTTCAAACAACATTTTTTGCAACAATAATTATGTCACTGTTATAATTAAAATTAGTAATATTCAAGAAATGTTAGAAATAAAATTAGATGTAATACCTTATTTAATTTTTCTAACAATTATTATTTAAAAAAAAGTGTTTTTTTTTTCAAGTAATTTTGGAAAAGTAACGTTTAACATTTGATAAGAGGCACGTCGATTTAGTAGAATTTGGGGTCTTATGCGGATGAAATATACTACGTTTTTGACGTGCAATAAATAAATAAATATTAAGCGATTTATTTTTTTTGCAATGTATTGTCCATTTTAACATTAGTTTTATGCAAGTATAGCAATGTTACTTTAAATGCAATTGTCATAAATTAGAGAATTCAGAAGGAACTTTTATTAAATTTTTTAAAGCCAAAACCTAACTTCATTTTTGAAAAGCAAAAGACAAACTGAATTAAAGAAAAAAAGACTGCGCGAGACGTTAGACGAGTCGTCGCACGAGGAATTTAAATAATTACTCTCGTGAAATAGTCCCGCACCAAATAATAATACAAAATAATTTCGCTACAGAGTTTATTTTACAAAACCTCTTAAATATGCTTGGCCCGCTATTTAAATATTTTCAGTAAATTTATTAAATCAGCTACTTCAGTATTATTATTATTATTATTATTATTATTATTATTATTATTATTATTATTATTATTATTATTATTATTATTATTATTATTATTATTATTATTATTATTATTATTATTATTATTATTATTATTATTATTATTATTATTATTATTATTATTATTATTTTGAAATCTTGAAACATTCTAGTTTGTAATAGAAAAAAATATAAAGAAAAAAATCTCATTATGTTTTGAGCTTATTTTCCGAACTTGTCTGGCTGAATAATTCTTATTATTATATACTAATTCGTCTGTAAGTCAGGTAATATTAATGTGATCATTAACATTCAAGTAGTTTCCATCCCCGCCACTTGACAGCGGTGCACAAAATACTTATTTTCAATAAATAATAAAATAAATTCTAAGCATTGCAAGCAAATATATGTTTCTTTTTATCCTCCCACTTTCCCATCATCATTTATATTTAAAATTAAATAGCTGAAAATATCAATAATGTGTTGCAATATTAACAAAGGACACATATATTTCTAAGAAAGTTTATGAAGCAAAAACTTTATTAGAATTAATGTCTGTCTGCTACACCAGACTTTTTAAAAGAAGATGAAATCTTATTTCTTACACTCAGTTTATAAAATACGTTGGACGTTCCAGAGGACTGGGTTTTATCAACCATTGCATTAAGTTGATTACGGAAATGATAGTTAACTAATGTATGAAGGTTCTGTGATGGCAAACTGTGATCCCAAAAGGATTTCTTATATTTACATTCATTTATAATAAATAAAGTTATTGTTGATTAAAAATGTATACCTAAGTGGTATAATGTAACAAATTAAGCTATTCAGAAATTTAAATAAAATTTTATAAACGAGTTTGAATTATATAATAATAATAATTATGTATTTTTATATTAAAATTGAAACTAATCTAATCAATTTACAAAATGAAAGTCTTTTTAAATTAATTCTAAGTGAAGTATTATTGCCTATACTAATTTGCATTTTAATATTATAAATGTGCTAATTTTATATTAAAATGTTGAATCAAGATTGTTTTTATTTTACAATATTGAAACAAATTATTTAAACAATATTTTTATGTGTCAGTTTTCCCCTTTAATAAAGCCTTTCCTATTGATTAAATTTGGATAGTATTTTCTATTAACATCTCTTAAATAATTTACGATCCATAAAAATATTTTTCATATCTCATTTATTTTATTTTTATGTAATACTTAAAACGGCAGCGTTATTTCAGGAAGTACTTTACTAGACTTTAACTACTTTCATCAATTATTTATTTTATCACCTACTTTCTCTTCCAAGTAGTCAACATACCTGAATTATTGTGTAAAGACTGATGCAATGAACCATACTAATGATAATAAATGAAACGTAGTTACATTTCTTAAAAAATTGTCCTCCATTAAAACGTCTCCATGTATTCATTCTAACAAATAAGAATAATTTATTCGCTAGGCATATTCTTGCCATTGTAAGAGTTAAATATTTATTTTAATGTCATTTCTCGGAAATTTTATTGCAATATTGTATTGTTGGTTTCTCCTTGGCTTTGCTACACTCCACATTGACTTTTATTTTAATGTTTTTAAAATTAAAATAGATCTACTTATGTAGAATTGTTATGCATTTGAGGTCTCAGGTTTACTAGAAAGTAAATTGTTTTAATGTGTTAGATCTACCTTCAAAATTTAGTGATACACTTTTTAGCATATCTCTTGTAAAAACTGTATAGCTCATACTTTTAATATTTATCAACATTAATTTTTATTTTTTAACCCATTTTGCGCGAAATCAAAGAAGTTACACAGTATATTAGTCAAAAATTATTTGCTCGTAATCTTATTTCTGAGCTCTACGTAAAAAATTATATTACGTCGCTTATTGAGTTTTATTTTGTTTGTGTGTGTATACGTGTAAGTCTGATTTTAAAATTTGTTGGATTACTAACAAGTGCAATTAATTATAATTATTGACTCATAATTAAACTGTTTAGCGTTTAGTTTAATTTTCATTGCAAAGTGTGAGTTTTTTAGTTTTATTATAAAATTGATAATTCAATAATTCGGCTGTAATAAGGTTTTCATTTAAAATGCTAATAAAATAAACCAATAATATAGTAAATAAAAAAATTGCATCTTAAAAGAGCACATTTACTTAGCAAATTATCTGAGTTATAAGAGAAAGAAATTGAGATCGATTTGTTTTTATTTGTCAAAATAAATAAAAACTGATGCGATTACTCGCATTTATTTCGTATTTAAATAATAGGTTAACAGAAAAAGGCATTCCTTATTATTATCATTGCATTTTTTGCTGTTCAAGCGAAGTTTAAGAACAGGTCGTATGGGTCTATATGTTATTTTTCTTTTGACCGAAGAGTAAGTCAAATAAAACCTTTACAAACAATACATTTTTTTCTATGCCATATAAAATTGAGACAATGAAAAAATTTGAAAGTGTGCCAAAAACAAACCTTAAATCTTGAACAAGTTCCAACTTTAGAATATCACATTTCAATAGAAAATGCATTACAGTTCACCATATGTCAGAAACATAATACAGAGTGCACATTTTCCCATAATAAGTTGCAGAAATATGGACTCACTCAAACACTTATCAAATATTTATTCAGCTACAATTTTTTATTCAACTCTAAACTACACGTTTACCCACAGATGATTTACGTTTTCTATACTAAAGGTATTAAAAAATATATAGTGCCATAACGTAAGTCAAGTTATCAAACAATTCATCATATATTTCTATTTCTAAAAAATATAAAAACTGACAATGGAACACTTCAAGACACATTATTGATATTCTTTACTAGCAAGAGACTATTAGAAATTACACACTAAACTTTAGGAAGAAAAACCATTTATTACAAAGCCACCTAGTTTTTTCAGTGTTATTTTTTATACTTTGTAAACATTTCAAACGCCGAATGCCATAAAAAATAATAAAAGTGTATTATTTCTAACTTTTTCTGTGAAAAATTGCTTGGCTAATGTGATGAAGGTGCCCAAATTGTGCCTAAATTGTGTACTGTTCTTTGATTTATTAAGAATGGGAAGAAAAATGGTCGAAAGAAAAGAAAAAATATTTTCTTTTTCAATGTTCATGGCATGTGGAAATGGGACAACAATCAATTTTAGATTAATCCTGTTGGGTTGTGTAGTTAAACATGCTGTAGATAAGAGTTTTCAAAAAAGAAAGGTGACTTTGGGGTGATGATAAATGATAATTTTTATCTTTCGATCTTTAGAAACCGTTTGGTAATAAATAATTTTGTTTTATTTTTTGTAATTGAAGGTGAAATTAAGAAAAGGAAAGATGTATAATTCACGCAATGTTTCTTTAAGATGAGGCATAAGAACATTTTAAAGTGCAAAACTCTCAAAGAAGTTAAATTGTAGAGAATATATTTGCAATAGTTCGTTTTAGTTATGGTATGGTAAGGTACATCTATATTCCAGCTTATGTGCTTGTTCAGAAATATGCTTATAAGCTTTCGTCAAGTGGGACAGACACAGAAAGAATATTAACAGTCACAAAGAAAGGAATAACACATCGACAAATAATAACGTTTATTGACGGTCACAAACATCCATGCCCGCCCGGGATTCGAACCCGACCCCAGCAGTTCCAAAGATTAGCGTCCTAACGATTGCGCCAGCGGGGCGGCTCGTTTTAGTTAAATATATAAATTTTATTTGCAAAAATCTTGCATTGAAAGCTTAATTTTATTCCATGATAACAGTTAAGAAGTATCTTGTAAGACATATTGAATTTCTCACGTTATTTTTCGAATTCTTTTAATAATTCGATGCAGTAGAAAAATGAGTGGAATTTTTTTTTGAATTTATAATCTGAAAGAAGATGGTGCAAAATATATATACTCACACTCTGTTTTAACTCTTAGCGACACATTAAATTTAAATTTGACAATGGCAAAATTGTGGGTAACTAAGATAAATTCTTCTTGATCTTTTCCATCAAAAAAGCCATCTTTAAATTTCAGTTTTATAAGATATTTACATATCAAGCAGCTTTAAAAAGTAATATGTGTCCATTTCTCATTTTGCCATATATTGCAGTTTTAAATTTTGTATTTCGTTCGAAAAAAACGTCAAGGATAATAAAACTTTTTCAAATAGTTTTTTTTTATTTGCAAAAATTGAAAGACACTTCAAATAATACGTGCAGTATACATATGTAGGATTTTTTTTTGACAATATTTAACATGTTTATGAAAGAGTTTCTAAAGTTTTTTCCATTGGATAAAATATGTTTTAAAAGATTTCATTGAAACCGGGCAATAAATTTTCTTTTTTCTCTTAAAGATATCTTTAAAATTTTTAATCTACAATTCAAAGCTTAATTTTTAGTTTACAATTTCGAAGTGTGAGTTCTGAAAAAATATTTTTTCCGATTTACCACTGAATCAAAATTAAAAAATAGAAACATTTCACAGGAACTACAAAAAAAATGATCTTTTTAAACGTATTGTAAACATTCTTGATGAATTACTAAAATATTAGGAAAATTTACTATTAACTATTTTCTTTTTTAATTTTAAGTGATAGCGAAAAAAAGTTGAACATTAAATTTAATAAAAAGAATCTTTGAAATAGAACAGTGTTAATATAATTTTTTTTTGTTTTACTTTCTAAAACTCTGTTAACTAAAAAAAGGGTTTTTATAACATTTCATCTGACATTTCCATTAAAGCAATTATTTATGTCCCAGAAGAATACATAAGCATTTCATGAAATTTAATGGGTGCGTTCCCAAGGCTCAACGACAAAACAACTACATTAAACTTGTCAGGGATGAACACAAATGTTTTTTCCAACAAAACAAAAAAAAAGTAAATTTGAATCATTAACTGTCATTCTGATGCTCAACTGCTTATTATAAAAATGGAAGCAAAACTTTCCATAACATCATTTAATCTATATTTTTAATTTCCAAACAACGATTCAGGAATCTTAAAATATCAACAACAGGCAAACAATCTCTAATCCTCAAATATTATTTCAATTGTATAATTTTTAAATACACTTAGAAAAACCAAAACCACAAAATTATGCAATAACAAACGAAGTCATATAAATTAAAACTATTCACCTTTTTATGCATGAACGAACCACAAAAAAAATGTTTACTTGACAATTTCATTATAAGCAAATAGTGAATCATTAAAGAATCACATTTTGCTTCAATAGAATAGAATTAGAATATTTTTACGTCTTTCCCGAAACATTTATGTTAAAAAAAACTCCATACACTTACTTGAAATGAATAAAGTTTCTTATTTTTAATGTGTCAACAGTAGTTTAAATGATTAAAAATTCATTTTAATACTATCAAATAGGAAGACCATCGACAAGTGTCCATCGACAGATATGACTCAGATTTCATATATTTTTACTAGAAAAAAAGAGATTTAAATTCGAATGAAAAAATCCAAATTTGAAAGGGAATCTCCAACTTATCATTTAGAATCCCCCTTATTTTTTTCTCCTTCCTCCGAATTAAGGGGCTGGGGAGCCCAGTCGGTTAAGCACTCGCTTAGCATGCGGAAGGTCCCAGGTTCGGGTCCGGGCATCGCCAAAATAGCTGCCGACCTATAAACGGCCCGTGCAGCCATAAAAGTCCGATGAATAATACCCCGTGTAAGGGAGTGCACGTTAAATATCCTTCAAAGTCCTAACGCTGCGTACGATGTCGCTCTTAACGGTTGCGTTGGGTACCTATTCAGGTGTTGGCTCGTCACCTGACTGTGGTTCTAAAATACGACGCCCGTCGCCAATAGCCCTCGTGCAGCTCTAGTGCGGCGATAATTCAAAACCTACCCTCCGAATTAAACAAATGAAAGTAAGCTAAAGGAATTACCAAACAATGTAAAATGTCCTGAATTCTCTATTTTTTGTTCAAAAGTAACTGATCAGTGTTTTTTTCTTTTAAATAGCAACAGTCAACTTTTTCAAACAGAGAACTAAATTTCTTTAACAGTTGACAATTTGAATTGTGCATTTGAATTCCAATGAACATTTAAACAACGACTTTTATCATTACAGTTAATCCATTTGATAAAAAAATATTAGTTTTAAAACAACTTGAAACTACCTTGAATGCAGAAACATTCTTTAAAAAAATATATTTTTTTAAATCTATTCTATAAGACACATCGTTGTCACTTGAGGGAAAAAAGTCTCTAAAGAACGATTTTTCTCCTTTTTTTCTATGAAATCAGTAAGAGTTTTCCTTTTTCACTTATTGGATTCTTTTGAAAGATCGTTTTATTCTATGTTCTCCATACAGCCAAAAACTATTAAAGTTTTTTTTATATATGAGCACAGATATAACGCAAATTTAAAAAAGAAAATCCTCACTGTTCATGAAATTTCACGAAAACAAAAACTACATTTGAAAAAAATCGTCTTTTTTTTTCAATTTTTTTTTACCACTGAGGCAAAATTACTAAAAGGTGTGTTTTAAAAAGAGTGGACAATTAAATTTTAAAGTATAATTTATAGTTAATTTAGAAAAAAAAGAGTCGACAAATATATTTCAAAATGCAAATTAAATGTTTTTAATTCAAATAAATAGTGTCAATTTGAAATATTTTTATGAATACTTAAGAAAGTAAAACAAATACGATCTGTCTATATGAATAATAATGCGTGCTCTTTTTCTGCATAAATTTTGTTTAAGAGCAATCAATTTATAGTTTTGTGCATAATTCTCATAGTTCTAGAAATATATAATATTTAAAGATTTGTAAATATTTTACCATATTTATTGAATGCATTGATGTACACAATTTCTTTTTTCATTAATTCTTTTAAATTGTGGCTTCCTGCGTAGTTATTATTTTTTAATACTTCAAATATTTTTCCTAATGTTATTTGCTAAAGCATATTATCTTTTGTGAAAGCACACGTACCAAAAACATTCAAGCTTTCCACACGCAAAAATTGAGGATGTCATAACCTCATTGATTAATTATCAAAATGCAAAATAAATGTAAGTAAAAATCTGTGCCTCATTTAGTATACATTTATATGTACCTCATTGCCATTTTGCTATTGAAAGTGTAATAACAAGAGCAAGCTATTTTATTGAATACATGAAAAGTGTCCAATTACATTTTGAAAATTAATTTGGTATTCATCACATTTACCTCTTTACAAGCTGGAAAAGTCGTTTTAAGCATAGATTAACGCAAAAAATATCTCGATTTATATAAATAAATACTTGAAAAATCACTTTTTTTGACTTCAATCTACTGTTTCTCTCAATGCTGTAGATCTCTCTAGACACTGTAAAAAAATCCGCTAATTTACCATCACAGTAAGATGGCAAAAGTGTGAAAGGGCCGTCATTAAACGGCGTTGTGAATTTACATATGCTACAAATATTGTGTGTGGTCCCGGCGAAAACGTTTGCTTCACTGGCAATAATTTTATGCACCAATCTCTTTTTGGTTGAACGCTAGTGGAATAATTTACTCATGTGACTCTGTACATCATGAAAACACCAATTGAAGAAGTTAGTGGAAAAACGCGTTAAGTGACATTTTAGAAAAAAAAATTGAGATTTTCGTGTCAATAAATATATTACTTCTTTCTTTAATGATAAAAGTTCTTTAATGATAAAAAGTTTCCTCTTTTTCATAACTTTATACAAAATTTAACTTTAAGTTAAATATGTTTTTTGAAAATTTACAAGTACTGTTTTCAACAGATCTCTATGCAGACGAAAAACTTTAAAGCTAATTTTCTCGTTTTCACATTTTTGTCACTGAGCACGTTCTTCCACCAAGCGCTCTTCAATTACTGTAAAACCAACTTAACCACAAAATGTGCCGGAATTTTCCAGGAATTTTTTACAATATACACTAGAGAGTGTTCGTGTTTAAGGTAGGCGAATACCCAAAATTCCCCATAATTCTAAAATTTTTTCTATTACTTTAATCTTTTCCAAATTTGGCCTAGTGATTTCAAATATAATGAACAATGCTATTAAGGCATTTTTTAAAATTTAAATATAAATTATTTACTTCAAACGGTGTTTTTACACTAAAAAAAGAGGTTTACGCTAACAAGTCTACCACATTGAATTTTCATTCTATAAACATTAATTTTGTGTTAAATTCTTCGTTTTGAACTGATGCATGCAATGACCCTCTAGAGTTACATACAAATTACAAGAAAGGAAGTTATTAAGAAAATTTTTATAAATTAAATACAAAAAAAAGATTTTTTTCGATTAACTTACACTTGGACCTTAAAAAAAAAAACTTGTATATTTACACCTGATGTTAGAGGTTCATGGCACAGATGTATATTGAAATAGCATCTGAAAAAATTTCAGGTAAATTAATGTAAAACTTTTTAAGCTAGAAGTGTTAGCGTAAACCCCTTTGTTTAGTTGAAAAACACCGTTTAAATTAAATCAATTATATTTAAATAAAAAAAATGCCCCAAAAAGCATTGTTCATTATATTTGAAATCAGTATGCCAAATTTGGAAAAGATTAAAGTAATAGTAAAAATTTTAGAATTTTGGGTATTCGCCTAAATTAAACTTTCATAAAAAATTACTAAACACTCTTCGACAGAACATCACAAATACAAATTTAAATAATGTTTTTTTTACAAAAAAAAAGCAATTTAATTTTAAAAAAATATACGAAACGTCAGTTATGGTTTCATCGTGCACAAAGCCTACATTTTTTTTGCTGGATGTTTTATCTTTCTTTATAAGAATATAAATCAAAATATACGTACAACTTTGCTTTTATGAAAATGGCAGCACACAATTTGAACGTTGTGATGGAATATTGAAAAGCATTGGTGTGAATGCATGGGAGATATTTCTCAAAGGAAAACTTATTTCTGTACATACAAGATTTTCTATCATATTTCAGTCAAAATTCCTATTTTTATCATATATTTCACGCTAGAATTTTTTCACTTTTGACATACAAAAATAGGATAGAAAGCAATACTACCTTCTCCAAGATATATTTGAATTGAAAATTTTTCTTGGTGAAACTTGGTTGCGTATACTAAAATAACTACAACAAGAAGTTAAAATGTCTTCATTTTGAAAATAAATTATAGATTCAGCAACTTTTACCGTTCTATCGTACCAACATTTAAGTTTGATATAGAATTGCTTAGCTGTCAAGACTTTTCACATACATTTGTTTCGAAAACTTTAATAATCTAAAATATACACTTTCTGTCTGCTTTGATCTGCAATAGCAACACAAACATTAAAATTGTAAAAGAATTTATTTAAGTAACCTTCAAATTACATAAATATTAAGATCTATCAATCTTGAAAAATTTAATCAATACAAAACGCTATGGCCCCGGCTGACTGATTTGATCCTAATTTATTTCTTGAATTCCTGTAAAGGTGGAATTTATAAGATTTTGAGCTTATAATATTCAGATTTGTGTCTCATAGCTGGCCATATCTTGAATAATTTTTTATCCTTTCGAAAATCCACTCTACACTCTTAAAACAAAAGAGTGAAATCCACTCCAGTTGGAGAAGTGCATTTTCGACACCCTAAAGGCATGCATATGTGACCATGTCCTCTGGTCCAGCTATTTAAGGTAACACCTAAGCCCTCCATGTCTCCCTGTTTTATTAACTTGGCCTAAAAGCAATTCTAAAGCAATTCTGCTTTTAGCCTACAAGAAATTCTAAATGACTGATTATTTAAAAGCAAAACGTTCTAATTCATTGCTGTTTACTTGCAAATGGCAGAATGATTCAGAAGCTTTGCTTAGCATACGTACTCGGATCGCTGTTGGCAGAGGGGTCGGGTGGGGAAAGGATTTGTTCGCCAACTAGTCACAAATTGCTCTTGTGAGTCTCCTGTACATATTACTACTAGTAAATCTTGTTTGACTATATCCCATGTTAAAAGGACTCTATCAGCATGGAAGCAGTTGTTTTATTTCCGAATAGAAATGAACTTAAAGGTGTGAGATAGTAAAGTAGAAAGCTGCAATTGCTTATCAAAAGTTAGAATCAAGGCGATCAGCTCTGAGTGAGTGGAACTTCAGTTTTTTTCTTTAATGGGGCTGCAACTTTCAAGCCCTTGCAGACTCAGCATATTCCCCAGTCCTAAGAGCCATTTTTTTGTGGCACCATTTAGGCGACTCTCAATATCAATTTTCACACATAGATTACAGTGAATCTGAGCGCTGTGTATGTTAAAGTATGCCAAGATTTAATTTTGCCGAGAAAAATCAAGCCAAATGAGCCCTATAGTTATCTTTTACATGCCACATAATCATATGACATGTGTGCCTAAGACTTTTCCATCCAAAAAATCCAACGACTCAGCCGGGACTCGAACCCGCGATCTTGGATTTACGAGGCGTATACGTTTAACCGCTCAGCCACTGAGCCGCTGTGGATCATAAGTACATATTAGGATTAAATCTTCCTGAGTTAGAAACAACTTAATCATTTAAACTAACTTTTACTTTTACATAACTTTGAATCAAATGCAAAATAAATTTCATTTCCCACCTCGTCACTTGGCAGTGGTTCAAAGTACTTTCTAAGAAGAGATGTTCAAGATACTTCCGAAAAAAAATGTGTTTATTTGTTTATAATGTATTGTGTGGGTTACCTTGCAACAACATCGGACAAACTGAACCACGAAAAAAAAAAAAAAAACTCCCAACCGAAAGTTACTTTACCATTAATCAAGGAGAAGGAAACGCTTTTAGAAACATTTTAGTTTCTAAGTCCGGTTTACCAGCCTTTGTTTTCGAAAGTGAGCTAGTTTAAAAAGTTAAGCAAATATTAATTTTAGGAAGAAAAGGGAGTTAGAAAGAAAAAAAAAACTCATGATCTACCTGGGTTTTTTCACTTTATTTTTAGGAATGCATAGCATATGCATAACCATTAGTTAAGGCGGCGTTGTAAGAATGCAAAGTTTCTGAATAGGTGAATAATTACAAGTAGACGAAGAGTAAAGCGAGTGCTTTGAAGCAAATTTGTAGTTTAACTTATATATTTGTAAACAACTCTTTTAGTAAAATAAGTCACTTCACATAACAAAAAACGCAGCATTTTTATGGATAATTCTGTTTCCTTTGTTGATATCTGGGAAATTTATAAGAAGCTCTATTAAATTTTAAGAATATATGTTTAATATAATTTTTTAAGTCCTATTAGTAAATTCTCATTTAATTTTGCAAGTCTATTGGTTCCTTTTTTTCTTTGTAATTCAATAATCAACAAATTAAAGTTTCTCAGGTTTATATTATGGTTTTCCCATACCTCATTTTTAATTTCCCGAACAAAATCATGAATTGCATAAAATCAACAATATTACCCAGTAAATTAATGATATCTAAACAGAATGCTTCAAAACCGTTGTTTGAAGCATTCCATTTAGCCATCCTTTTCAAAATTATCTCTGTTTATGCGTCTTTCTGGCATTTCATGATTATCATAATAATTTTTTGTCATCTAAATTAAATCTTAATTAAGTAATTAGAATTGTTAATTTTAAGGAAACATAAGGAATGAACAAAGGAACATGAAACATTACATATATGAATAAAGGAACTTTTACAATAGGGTAAGGTGGGGTAAGTGGGCCACCTTTTTGGCATAATTCGACTTTAGACCCTCATACCACTGGATATAAACGGCCTAACAACTTATTTATTTTTGTGGTCCATTCTCTCATACGTTATTACTGTACCCATGACAACCTTAACACAAATTGGCAAAAAATAAATTTAAAAAATATGTTTTTCTTTTTGGTCATCCGAGTGGCCCACTTTCCCCACATAGTGGGGTAAGTGGGCCACCCCCCTAATATATTTTTACACATAACTGGTAGAGATATGGTGGGGCAAGTGGAATAATCTACATGATTTTTTTAGTGTTTGAAAAAAAAAGTGACGATGTATCTTTAACAGTTCCCCCAAAGCAACTTTTTCTGGCATGCAAGCTTACTACAAGAAAAAATACGTTAATTTTCTTCTTGTCATTTTTGCATGTAGTGTAAAAAAAATGTTAGGGCTACAGATTTTTAACTGGCCTAAGTCAATGAATAGGACTATGAATAGCGAATATGGCTAACCCTATGAATCAGTAAATATGACTTTTTTTAAGTATATTAAAGAGTTGGGGCAAGTGGGCCACCCGTGGCCCACTTACCCTGCCAATGTGGTGGCCCACTTACCCCAAACGCGGGGCAACTGGGCCACCCCAATTTTCTTTCAACCGTATCAACATCACAAGTACATGGCACTACAAAAAGATACTATGTTTTATACACTTTCAAAATATATAACATTTTGTTTTGTATCATGAACCGTTTGGAAATAAATAAAAAAATAGTATGATGGCGTGAATTACGAAAAGAGGCAATTTTAAAAAATTTCACAAAAAGGATTGTAACTTGTTGCATACTTGAATGAAAATGATGCCATAATGTTTCCTGTATCTATTGGGGTAAATACGTAAAAATATTGTAACAGTTTTTTTTTACGTCCATAATTCGGGAAATGCCAGGGGGGTTGGTCCACTTGCCCCAATGGCCCACTTACCCCACCTTACCCTATCAACTTTTTTGCTGCAGATTCTTGCTGGTCATGATTGCCGAACAATGTTTTATGATTGTTTAGTATTGGAAATTTCTTGAAAATGTTACCAGGTACATTTTCTGCATTGACAGTCAATGTTTTGTGTGGAGTCAGGTAAATTGTTTATCTTACCCCTACTACTTTCTTTTTCCAATTAAGGCAGTAATTCTATCGGTCAAGAATATGCAGACTCGGCATATTACCTATAACTGAGAGCCATTTTTGTGGCACCATCTAGGCGACTCTCGCCAACACAATTTTGACTCTCTTATTACAAAGAATATATATGCTCTCTGAAGATGTAAAATATTCCTAGATTTAATTTAGCCGAGAGAACCCAAGCCAAATGGGTAAAAGAGGGATCTTTTACATACCACATAATCACGTGACATGCTCGAACTTGAGCTTGTGAGGCAATTGCGTATAACCTCTCAGCCACTGAGGGAGGGGGGGGGGTAATATTTCTTCTAGGTATCTTAGAAAATATTTCTAAATATTCATCTACGTATGTGGATCATTTCAAAATCTACTCTTAATTTGCAAATACTTTGATTTGCCAAAAATAGTTTTATAGTATTATAAAATATTAACTGTGCATTTTATTATTAAATAAATCTAGTTGTAGCAATAAAATGCTAGTTTTTCAACTTTAAATAAATTATGCCTTATAATCCTTACGAAATTTAAAAAAGAAAACACTTACTATTTATTTACAATATAAAACAAACTTTCTGTGTTCTCAGTAACTTTCTTTTGCCTAAATTTTTATCTCTTGTAAATTTCTTTTTTTTTTTTCGATTTACTCGAACTTTTATACGAACATCATCTTGGAATTTCTTGAACATTGTTGTGAACTGAAAAATGCCTTTTGAAATAAATGGCATTACTTTTATTGAAGCACTCTGCCACCTAACTAAAACGGAGAGAAAAAAAACTCGACCGAAAAAAATCTCATTCAACAGAATTTTTTTCTCAATTTAGTCTCGCCAATTCATGGTTTTCCAAATTCAAGATTTTTTTTTGTGGTCGATTTTTTATATTTCTAGGGATTTATTTTATTTATAAAGTTGTAAGTGATTTTTTGAGTTTTCTTCATTGAAATGTTGGGACTGTGAAATCACGTATATTTCCTTTTTAGCTTCAAAAGGAATTGCTCAACTTAGCCTTTGGTCTGCACAAGAGCTACCACACGACTCCACCAGTCTTGGAAAAATACTGATGCAAATCACCACCACGTGAAGTGAACTGAGATGACTCCGGAACTTTTCCTTTAAAGGAAGTGAACGTGTTTTCTTTTCCAGTGTGACTCTCACTCGCTCTCTCGAGAAGAGACAGCTCTCGTACTGTTCGAATTAACGACATTTTGTAACCAGCAAGTTGCTACATCACTATATGTTCGAGTTCTTTTTGTTCAACCATTTTGTATTGTTTTAGAAATTAATTAAAGTAATAGCGAACGTAGCACTTTGTTTCTTTGCCATAAATTCTACAGAAGCACATCTTACACATCGCCCCCCAACCAGTTGGTCCGTCGGAAGCCACATCACAAGCTAAGTATAAAAGAACCAGTGGTAAGAATATCTTTGCTTTTGAACTATGGCAGCCTTACTTAAAGAACAGTCGAATATCTACGAGCGCATGAAAAAATCTATTCGTAACTACAAGAAAGATTCCGTCTCGCGCAAGACTAAATCTTATTTTGAAACGCGAATACAACTTCTTACTGATTTATGGTACAAATTTACCGCAAATCACGATCAAATCCTATCGGAGGAAAGCTTGACTGGCGAAGAACCTTACTTCAAAGGTGACCTTTATGACGAAGTTGAAGAATACTATATAGAAAATCTGGCAGAAATTAAAGAGTCATTTTCTCTAACTTACCCCGAAAACCCCGTAACGCAGTCTAGAAACAGCCAGCAATCTAGTTCTCAGTCAGAGCGTAGGTCCGAGGAAAAGCTACCCACTATCAAACTCCCTATTTTTTCGGGTAAATATGAAGATTGGGCATCATTTCGAGATTTATTCACATGTCTAATTGATAATAATGAGTCTCTAAGTAACGTGCAGCGACTTTACTACTTAAAGGCTCACGTAGCTGGAGAGGCAGAGTATTTGATCAAGCATTATCAAGTTACTGACTCCAACTACGCGTCGGCTTGGGACGTGTTAAAGCAGAGATTCGAAAATAAGCGGATTCAGATTAATTCGGAGTTGCGAATCTTGTTAACCCAGCCCAAAATTACTAACGACAACACGCAAAACGTTAAAAGTTTAGTAGATTCATCCGAGCGCTGTGTACAATCACTCTCTAATTTAGGTGTACCAGTTGACAAATGGGATGCTATTTTGGTGTACATCTTGTCCCAAAAACTTGCACACGAAACCCTGCAGCTTTGGGAACAAAGTTTAGTTTCAAAGACTGACATTCCAACCTTTGACGAACTGAAGAAATTCCTAGTTGGTCGTTTCCGCACACTTGAAGCGATTTCGACTAAAGGGCCTGCAAGCGTTAAGGGGTCTAAGGAGTCTTAAAAATGTGCAAAGAAGGAACTACAAAGCATAGTGTGATCTTTCATGTAATTATTTAACTACTCAATATACAAGTATAATTTTTTTATATGTAATTCTACAAGATTTATTTAATATGAAACAAATTTTAAAATTTATGAAACTTTAGCCAAAACTAAAATAAATGATATTAAACATAAAGCTATTTGAACACATTGTGATTAGGCTTGCGCGGCAAATTGTGAGGTCAAAATTGAAGACATGACCAAGAAAATGACTTTATATTGTACAAATATGTACAAACTAGAACTTAAATTTTCAGCTCAATTTTAATTAGAAATAATTTAAAAAAATTTTTTTAATCAAAATTCAAAAAATTTTATAAATTTTTTTAGAAAAAAGTTCGCAAAATAAATTCTAATTAAAATCGAGCTGAGAATTTAGGTATAAGTCTTTGTTTGTACATATTTGTACAATATAAAGTCATTTTCTTGGTCATGTCTTCAATTTTGACCTCACAATTTGCCGCGCAAGCCTAATCACAATGTGTTCAAATAGCTTTATGTTTAATATCACTTATTTTAGTTTTGGCTAAAGTTTCATAAATTTTAAAATTTGTTTCATATTAAATAAATCTTGTAGAACTGCATATAAAAAAATTATACTTGTATATTGAGTAGTTAAAAAAATACATGAAAGATCAAACTATGCTTTGTAGTTCCTTCTTTGCACATTTTTAAGACTCCTTAGACCCCTTAAGGGGTCACAGGAGTCTTAAAAATGTGCAAAGAAGGTACTACAAAACATTGTTTAATCTTTCATGTCATTTTTTAGCTACTCAATGTAAAAGTATAATTTTTTTATATGTAATTCTACAAGATTTATTTATTATAAAACAAGTTTTAAAATTTATTAAACTTTAGCCAAAACTAAAATAAATGATATTAAACATGAAGCTATTTGAACACATTGTGATTAGGCTTGCGCGGCAAATTGTGAGGTCAAAATTGAAAAAATGACCAAGAAAATGACTTTATATTGTACAAATATGTACAGACAAAGACTTATACCTAAATTCTCAGCTCAATTTTTATTAGAAATAATTTTAAAAACTTTTTTCTAAAAAAATTAATAAAAATTTAAAAAATTTGATTTTAAATTTTTTTAAAAATAATTTCTAATTAAAATTGAGCTGAGAATTTAGGTATAAGTCTTTGTCTGTACATATTTGTACAATATAAAGTCATTTTCTTGGTCATTTTTTCAATTTTGACCTCACAATTTGCCGCGCAAGCCTAATCACAATGTGTTCAAATAGCTTCATGTTTAATATCATTTATTTTAGTTTTGGCTAAAGTTTCATACATTTTAAAACTTGTTTTATAATAAATAAATCCTGTAGAATTACATATAAAAAAATTATACTCATTTATTGAGTAGTTAAAAAATGACATGAAAGATCAAACTATGCTTTGTAGTATCTTCTTTGCACATTTTTAAGACTCCTGTGACCCCTTAAAGCTAACCACAACCCTTACAGCAAACAAACTCGCATAAGTTCTCATCATACATTTAGGAACGAAAACTGTCCGTTGTGTGACGGTGAGCACAGAATTGCACATTGTCAAAAGTTTACCAATTTGCCTAGGCAAGACAAGTTATCCTTCATAACTAACAAAAAGCTTTGTTACAACTGTTTTTCTTCTAGACACAACGTCCGGCAGTGTCCTAGTAAGTTTTCGTGTTCCATTTGCAAGAAGCGGCACCACACCCAGATACATGATCCTGGAACCCAGAAAAACAAAGAGCCTGATGTCCAAAACCGTCCACCAGAAGTGTCAACAGAAATATCTAACATCTCTACGCATTTTGCAAAGGAAGACCATCAAGGTAAACAGTTTCTTTTAAGTACTGCTCTTGTCAAGATCTTCAATTCCGAAGGATCAGAAATCGTAATACGTGCATTACTGGACCAAGGTTCCCAATCTACCTTTCTAACTGAACGCCTAACCCAAATCTTACAGTTAAGGAACAGACCAATTTCTGCTCGCATATCAGGTTTCGGAAAATCCAGTTCTGAAAGATGTAACAAGATCGTCAATTTTGGCATAAAATCTATGTCTGACAAGCTTATCACTTCCAAAGGTGAAGCCTTGGTACAGCTGTGGAAATAAAAAAGTACCCACTTAAGGTTATTTCATCCGTTAGTCACCCTATAGAATCGGACCTTTTTGAGATTGTGTACAATTAACATTCGGAGTTAATTGCACGATACAAAATTTGCATAAGGGGCCGTCTTCATATTAAAAATATTACGATCTTTGAAATTTCCAATAGCAACACCCAATTTTAATAACTTAGAAATGTTAAGCACTCTTGAAAACCCTTAAATCTAAGTTTTTGTTACATTTGGATGAATATTTGACGAGTTATTCAATCGAATCACTTGTGGACCTTTTGGGGACCATCTCTAAAATGACAAGCAAGCATGCATGCAAAGCCGTCTTTATTTATCAATTACACACGTAATCTTATACACAGTCCCCTAAAGGGTAATTATAAAGTATTTTGTGATTTACTCAGCAAATTATGAATAAACATTTTTAAAAATTGGGATTTCGCTTAAACTTCTTGTCTTAAATTTATTTCTTTAAAAATATTAAGGGGTTTCCATTCATATTTTTTTTAAAAATCAATATAATAATTATTTAAAAATATAAAAATTGTTCTAAATACCCCAATATTGAATGCATTTTGTTTGGGTTATTATAATTTCTTTTCAGTAAAAAATTTGTTTCATTATCTTAATTATTTATAGATCGGGATAGTTTTTTATGTGCAACTCATTTAACATTATGGGATCTAAACTTTGCACGTCTCTAACTCCTCTAATAATGCTTAAAAACTATCAAAATTTGGCATTTCGTATTAACATAGGTCAGAGATTTGAAATATGGATTCAAAAAGGGGTGTTGCTATTGGAAATTTTAAAGTTAGTAACATTTTTAATATGAAGATGGCCCCTTATGCAAATTTTGTGCCATGCAATTAACTCAGAATGTTAATTGTTCACAATGTCAAAAAGGTCCGATTCTTTAGGATGAATAACGGAGTAAATAACCTCAAGTGGGTACTTTTTTATTTCCACAGCTGTACTAAAAGCTCTTACTAACTACGGTCAAAATTTGAGGGTGAACAAGGGAGACTGGAATCATCTTAAAGGTTTAACTTTAGCCGACCCTTATTACTCTTACCCCGGTAGAATTGACATGATCATCGGTGCTGACCTTTACCCCGAAATTCTATCAGATGGACTAGTTAAAGGGCCACAACTTTCACCCTTAGCTCAGAACACTAAATTAGGATGGGTACTAACAGGGCCGATTAGCGCATCTGGGAACAATACTATCGAAGTTACCAACTTGCATACAAACTTGGATCTACACAAACAACTTCAGGCTTTCTGGGAATTAGAGGAGGTTTCTAAAGAAAAACAATTTTCTAAAGAAGACCTAAAGTGTGAAGATATATTTAAATCTAGTTGCGTAAAAGTAAATAATCACCATAAAGTTGATCTACCCTTTAGGGAAAATTCAGGCCCCTTAGGAGAATCTAAACGCCTCGCAACTTCTAGACTTTTAAATTTGGAACGTAAATTTGACACAAATTTGTCCCTTCGAACGGAATATTCGAACTGCTTTAACGAGTACTTGCAACTTAACTACATGGTTGAAGTGGAACCTTCCAAGATCGATCTCAAAGTAGACGACTCTGGGTTTCAAAGTTACTACCTTCCTTATCATTCTGTCCATAAGGAAGACAGCTCATCGACAAAGTTTCGTATTGTGTACAACGCCTCCCAAAAAACTACAAGTGGCATCTCTCTTAACGACAAGCTCATGACCGGTCCCAATATTCAGGAAAATATGTCTGCAATTTTACTGCGATGGCGACTTTTCAGAATTGTTTTTACAGCCGACATCGAGAAGATGTACTTGCAGGTTCTAGTTTCTGAAAATCACACGGACTTCCAAAGACTGATCTGGAGACCCCATCCGTCTGACCCACCAAAAGACTTCAAACTGCTGAGAGTAACCTTTGGCATGGACTGTTCTGCGTATCTCGCTATCAGAGTTCTCAAGAAGCTTGCAGAAGATCAAAAAGTAAGCTTTCCTATTGGCTCAAATGTTTTAGCTAACGATTTTTACGTTGATAACCTAATGTCGGGGGCAGATAACCTTCACGATGCCACAAAGAAAAGGTCGGAAATCATAGACGTTTTAAATGAAGGTGGTTTTGTCTTGAAAAAGTGGGCAAGTAATCAAAACGACGTCCTTAACGACGTCCCCCTAAGTGAACGAGAACTAAACAAAAGCAAATCAATGCAGTTTGGCACTACAATCAAAAGAAGATTCTTTCTATTAAATTTAAGTTTACACCCAGGATTGACTCTCCAACCAAACGTTCCATACTTTCCGATGTTAGCAAGTTATACGACCCTTTAGGCTGGATCACGCCAGTTACCATCATCGGAAAAATATTGATGCAATCAATTTGGCTAACCGGCCTCGATTGGGACGCTGAAGTTTCTGAAGAGATCAAAGGTCGTTGGACTCGTTTTGCACTAACCCTACATGAACTAGAGGCTCTAAAAATCCCACGTTGGGTAGGATATTTTCAAGACCAAAATTCCCCTATTGAAATTCATGTATTTTGTGACAGTTCTACTCAAGCTTACGCCGCTACTGTCTACATAAGTGTACATAATGGTAGCACCCGTCCTACGCATCTCTTTATTTCAAAGACAAGGATTGCTCCTTTGAAACCAGTTTCGATTGCGCGCCTCGAACTTTGTGCTGCAGTTTTAGGTTAGTTAGTTAGGTTTGAATTATCGTCGCACTAGAGCTACACGAGGGCTATTGGCGACGGGCGTTGTATTTTAGAACCACAGTCAGGTGACGAGCCAACACCTGAATAGGCACCCAACGCAACCGTTAAGGGCGACATAGCAGTTTTAGGTGCTAAACTAACTTGTCAAGTTCTTACAGATTTAAGAATATCACCCAACAGCATCTACGCCTGGACAGACTCTACAATAGTACTAGCCTGGCTCAGAGCTCCACCGAGTCGCTGGAAGCCTTTCGTGGCCAACAGAGTTGCTGATATCCACGACAAGTTGCCAAGTGCCCAATGGAGGTATGTTCCTTCCAGTTCCAATCCCAGGGATTTAGGCACTCGTGGACTTTCACCAAATGACCTTATCCACAACGAGATGTGGTGGCACGGTCCGAAGTTTATCGCCGAGCCAAAGGAAGATTGGCCAATTGAACCACAAACTACTCCAACAGAGTTGGAAATTCGTACAACAAGTCTCGGTGCTTCAATTTTCACTCAATCTCAATTTCCCTCTGACTCTCTAATCTCTAGGTATTCCACTTTCAGAAAGCTCATTAGAATTACTGCATGGTGCCTAAGATTTATCTTCAATTGGAAAATCAAATCTTCAGAGCGTTTAAAAGACCAATTAAGTGCTTCTGAACTCCATGTTTCTACCTCGCGTTTGATCAAATTGGTCCAGGAAGATAGTTTTCAAACGGAACTGAAACACTTGAGGTCTAAACAACAACTTCCTGCATCTAACCCTTACATTTCTCTAAGTATCTTTTTAGATGGTGATGGTTTCATTAAAGTAGGTGGTCGTCTTGAACACTCAACGCTATCAGAAGAGCAAAAGCACCAGATTTTGCTGCCCAACAATCATCACTTCACCCATCTCCTTATCAAGTACTATCATGAGAAGGCTCTTCATGCAGGAACTCAAGCAACCTTATCCCTCATTCGACAAAGGCATTGGTTTAAATCGGGAAGAGATAAGGTAAGAAAAATCATTTTTTCTTGCATGGTGTGCTTTCGTACCAAAGTTCAAAACCCCTCTCAAATCATGGGAAATTTACCGAAAGAACGAGTTACCCCATCGAGACCATTTCAAAATGTAGGTCTAGATTTTGCCGGACCTTTACACACCAAACCTAACATGAAACGCTCTAAAGTAATCTTAAAATCTTACCTCGCAATCTTCATATGCTTCTCCACAAAAGCAGTTCACTTGGAAGTCGTTTCCGATTTAAGTACTCAAGCTTTTTTGGCATGCTTAAGAAGATTTATTGCGCGTAGGTCAAGACCCAGTAATATTTTTTGCGATAACGCCACTAACTTCAAGGGCTGTAAAACTCTTCTTGACGAACAACTTTCGATCTACAAATCGGACCCTATCCAAAACTATTCTGCAGAAGAAGGTATCAAGTGGCATTTTATCCCCCCACGTGGACCTCACCATGGAGGACTATGGGAGTCCAACATAAAATCAGCCAAAACCCATCTGCTCAAGATTACCAAAGCAGCCATTTTAACTTTTGAAGAGCTCTACACTTTGATCACGCAAATCGAGGCCTGTCTAAACTCAAGACCCTTGACACCACTTTCTTCTGATCCAACAGATCTAGAACCTTTGACACCAGGACACTTTCTAGTCGGTGGACCACTTCTTTCCTTGCCCAACCCTGATTCTCAAACTCTTATGTCTCTCGTTACTAGGTGGCAGCTAATCCAAGTTCTTAATCTACAGTTTTGGCAGCACTGGAGCGCTAACTACCTCAACGAACTTCAGACCAAAGCCAAGTGGAGAACTGTTCAGCCTAACCTTAAGGTTGACCAGCTGGTTCTTCTCAAGGAGCCCAACCAGCCACCGATGAGATGGAACCTGGCCCGGATACAGAAGACCTTCCCTGGCCAAGACGGTCATGTGCGGGTTGTTGAAGTCCGCACGACCTCCGGAGTGTACAGAAGACCCATCACTCAGATCTGTCCCCTTCCCGAAGAAGATTCGAGTTGGACGAGCAGTCCAACGGAGGCGGAGGATGGTCTGCACATGAGCTACCACACGACCCACGCTTCACTCCACCAGTCTTGGAAAAATACTGATGCAAATCACCACCACGTGAAGTGAACTGAGATGACTCCGGAACTTTTCCTTTAAAGGAAGTGAACGTGTTTTCTTTTCCAGTGTGACTCTCACTCGCTCTCTCGAGAAGAGACAGCTCTCGTACTGTTCGAATTAACGACATTTTGTAACCAGCAAGTTGCTACATCACTATATGTTCGAGTTCTTTTTGTTCAACCATTTTGTATTGTTTTAGAAATTAATTAAAGTAATAGCGAACGTAGCACTTTGTTTCTTTGCCATAAATTCTACAGAAGCACATCTTACACATCGCCCCCCAAACAGCCTTTCATCTTCAGTTCATCCTATTCTCCTTGTAAGTTCACTGGGATATTTGAAATGTGTTGATTGTTATATTTTTTCATGAATTTAAATCTTTGAATTCTATCCTTACATTCTTATTATCGTTTTACATAAATCGAGGTTGAACATATATATACATAATTAATAGTAGTTACATTTATTACTGGATTATAAAATAGCTAATGATTTAGTGTTTGAATGAAAATATAATAGGAATTATAATTTTTTAAAATTAAATATTTAAAATAAAAACAATTTGGGCTAAAGAATTTAAGGCACCTTTAACTGTGTGCAACACTTTATTCAAAAGTCCATTATAATAAACGGCTGCAAAGGATTCTTAAAAAATGGTAGCACTGTACAATATTCATAGTTTCAAGAAACTTGCTACTAAGACTCTAATAACAATGTATTATAAATTATACAAAATTTTAATTAAATTTTATGAAATAGTTAATGGTATCAAGCAATGTTATGTTAACTGAAAAATACTAAAACAGTGAATTGAATGTATAACTTTTTATAAGGAATAATTTCTGATAAAAAATTTGTAATGCTTAAGTAGTAAAACTGGGTAATCGGCAAACCTTTCAACTTTGAGACGTAAAAATAAGTAACTAAAAATTTCTTTGTTTTTACTAGAAACTTTGCTCATGTTTTGTTTTTGCAAATTTGTGAGCAAAACCATAACAATTTTAACAGATTTTATACGTTGTATGATGCCATTAATGCTGTTTCGATACACTCCGCGGAGAGGTGTGAAATTGAACACAAGTCAAAATCTTTTTTTCTTCAGATTATTAGGGAAATGAAATTTAGTACTAAGGACAAGGGGGTCGAACGGCTTGTTTTTCCGAATAAAGCGCTGAAAATAATTGGAAACTTGAAAATAATGGGGCAACGATGGACTTCAACGATGGTTCAAAAACATAGGATAGCGGTTAGAAAATTGAACAAAAATAAAAATTCACATTAAAAATATTATAATAATTATTATTCCTATTGAAATTTTCAATATATTTTCTTTCCTGTCTAATATTTAATGTTTCTAACCCGACCCCCAGATTTCCACGAATGCGTGATAGGACTGCATTGTTCCAACATTTTTAATTGAATTGAATTTTTGATGAAAAGTCAATGCATATTATTGCTGATAGTTTTCAAAAGGAAAATCACATTTCGTTTAGCATGACGAAAGTAAGAATAAGTCGCCAAAATTGTAACATCTCCCGGCAATGCTATTGAACATATATATTTTTTTACTGAAATGCTAGGTCGATTTAGTCTGAAGGTAGCCGTTCTAAATTTAAATAAAAGGTGCAGAGCATCTGAATACATTTTGCAAGTCAACAGAACCATAAGCACCTATCATTCTAGAAAGACTTTCAAATCATTTTATGTTTTTCGATCACCGTTTTACGTTTCCTTCTCAGCGTCGAAGTAATGAGACATAAAAAAGCGCCAATCTTCCAGACGCTATTTTGTAAAATTACTACGAAGCGTTCTTTGATTCGTCAACCGATAAATCGGATTTAATCGGAAGGAATGGCTACGGAACTGTATCGTTGCTTGAAACATTCGCTTTCGTTCTGCTACATTCTACTCATGGAGTTTAGAATGATATCGACATACTTGGCGAGAAAAGACTGAAGCCTTTAAAATATTTATTTAGAATCACATTTTTATGTAACCAGGCTTCAAATTTTGAACTGGGTGTTTATTTGCGCAGTTGTGGTCTGTTATACTTCTTAAATAATAGTATTCAATTATGTATCTTCATATCCATCTTTTAAATTTTAATCAATTTTCACTATTTATGTACGCCATATTAGCGTATTACTGCTTGGTACGATGTAAAAAAATGTCGCAAGATCATTCGCTACGCTTCTGTTGGTCATGAGTCATGTCATATAAATAATTTTGGGTTCACTTGTTACACTAAGTTTTTTCATTGAATTTTACTATGTGGCATCCTATTCAAGGTTGATACTTGGCTAATATTAGCCTTTTTTGGCAAATTTTGCATCGAATTTTTTAAATGAAAATCATTTGCCGAATCATCGTATCATTTTGGCTAATTTTGCCATTAAACATAGCACATATTGTTATTTTTACAGCCAAATTGCTTACCTTTTAGCATTTTAGGTTTTTGGTTTTTGCTTTTGAATGTGGTTTTGCTGTAGTTGTTGCTATTTCCATCTGGTCTAGCGGAGTCAGACCACATCAATAAATCCGTTGACATTCAGAAAGTCCGAAACCAAAATTGGGAAGAAAATATGTCCTCCCAGTACAGTCCTAAACAATCAAGGATATGTTTTGCTGGCACTTAGGGCAAGGAGGGAAGATCTTTAGGAAAGGGGTTTACAGCTTCTGTTATCCGAGGACCGGAGCACCATTTGGTAGAAGTCTGTCTTGGAATGTAGTTTTACTTGTATTAGTTAAAAATTCGCGCTTATTAGGAATTTATTTTCAAGAAGTACTATTCAACCAGAAATTTAGCAATAATATTTACATTGAGCTATAATTTTTGCTACTTAGAGCCTCAATTTGACCACATTTTGAACATTTCACCTGGCAACCCTGAATTCCCATCTTATTCTAAGCTCAATGTTGCGAACCGAAGAATCGAAAAAGATCGCCGTTTTATTTCTCACACGTGAGGTATATATTTTTTAACTACGGATTTTTCCCATGTAGCAGGGAATAAGCTGTCCGGAGAAAATTCTTTATGGTAGAGGCTTTATGGATCCCGCTGTAAATGTATCTATGAAAAAATGTTTATCTGTAGGTTTCTTATAGCTTTTTTACCGATTCCATCATGGTGAAATTGTGGTCGAAGTACTGTGGGGATTATGGACTTTTATTATTGTAGAAATGTATGTAGAACTCGGTTATAAACTATCTATGTTTTGTGTTCAATTTAAAACTTATTTTTACTAAAGGAATATAGTATGTTGCATCGTTGCGTCACTCCAAAAAGAAAGACAGTTTGATTTTCTGTAACATGAACATATTTGGCCGCCCCGGTGGCGCAATCGTTAGCACTCTAGCCTTTGGAGCTGCTGGGGTCGGGTTCGAATACCGGTCAGTCATGGATGATTGTAACCATCAATAAATGTTGTTATTTGTCTATGTGTTATTCATTTCTTTGTGACTGTAAAATTCTTTCTGTGTCTGTCCCACTTGACGAAAGCTTATAAGCGGTTCTCTGAACAAGCACACAAGCTGGAATATATATGTATCATACCATACCATACCATGAACATATTACGTCAGAAGTCAAAATAAATCTGTCTCACCTTTAGGAGTAAAAAGAAAGCAATGACTTTTTGCGGAAAGTTTACAAATTCATTTTATGTTAAGTTGCTAAAACAGCCTAGTTGGTTTGTACCATCTCTTGCTGAACTTGCCACGTTCAAAAATCCTCATTTAGTTTTACAAGGAAATTATTGATAACAAAAATTTAAAACAAAAGTCGATTTAAGCTACAAACAAAATTAAATTTGCTTGTAGTACTTCTGCAATCAGAAATGCTGTCTTGTAATCTCCTGAGCGACCTGGAAACGAGCTAAAAATTTATGGTTGTATTTTTAATAAAATTTTTTAAATTAATTTACAATTAACACATAAGCTTAAATAGTTTCGCGAATGAGTTTATTTTTGGAAACAGTACCTTAAAATTACTTCTTACTGAAAATTCAGGATAGGAATAATTTAATAATTGTAAAGTTTTAAAATGTATTTTTATTGCTAGAAAAACAAGGGCATAAAATACGAAAAAAGCTTGTTGACGTACAGGAATGTTTTTAAACAACCGAACTATGAAAAATAGCAATTTGAGAATGAGAAAAAACGTTAAAAAATCGGACCAGAATAGTTTTTATTCTATATGATGTATAAATGCAAATTTAAGTTAATTTACTTGATCAAGCAGATTATAACTAGGAAATAATTTGGTAGTTTTAATAAATTTTTTAATTTCTCCACGAAATAAAAATATTAAATAAAATAATTTGTTTTCATTTTAAATAAAGTATAAAATCTAAGATTAGTATATAATCAGATTAAAACAAAAATATTTTAACATTCTGATAGTACAGAATAATTATCACAAATTTCCCAAACAAAATTAACATTAATTAGGATAAATTTTTTTAATCTCACTTTTCAATTTGTTAATTGAATATTAAGATTTCATACAAACTTCCTTTGGTCGGCACTTAATATTGAATAATTAATGTAATAAAGTAAAGAGAAAAATAACCTACTAAATAAGATTTATTTTATCATTGTGAAACCAAATATTTAATTCAACTTTAAAATAACATTTTGAAATCAGTTTGTGTAGATGGTTTTTTAATGGGTTTAAATTTTAAAAGCTTTTATTATTCTTATTTATATATTTATATTTAACAAAAAAAAAATCTTGACTGTTTATAAATAATTTATCATGAATATATTATTGTCACGTAACATATATTGATATTACAAATAAGAACCCTGGCCTTAGTATGCCAATTCAATGTTCCTGTCCAAGATCTGTCCAAACAGTTCTTTTGAGCCTGCGATCATGACATACAAAGAGGATAGCGTCTCTCTTTCACATCTTAGTTTACATTGGTGTCCCATTGGGAAAGCTCATGAGAGAGGGGGACAAGATTTGGGATCAATTGAGGCGGCTTTTTTTTTTTTTGATTTCGTTGGTAAACATATATTTAAGTTTGTGTGCTTGGTCAGAGACCCGCTTATAAACTTTCATCAAGTAAGACAGACACAACACACACAAGTGGATCCATCTAATTTTCAGAGACAGAGGCCAACTAAAGGATCCCCAGAATTTAGCAAGTCACCCCCATAGGTATTGGTTTGTTATGGAACCTGGGAGGACTTTGTGACCACGACGGAATTTAAAGTACACCAGCCACCATTAGTTTACACGGGGGTCTTCGACGGCCAGGACTCGAACATGCAACGTTAAGGACATCAGTCCTTTGGCTTACCGACCTGGCTATCCCTACCCTTGGCTTTATCTTTCGGGTCTGGTCTAATGATGCAAAGGGCATGAGAAAGAAATTAAGACGTAATAAAATATTAACATTAATAACATTAAAGAATATTGTGCTGTTGTAATTATTTTTTTTTGTTTGAAATTGTTCTTTGTTATTTTCAATGGAATTTCTTACATCTGTGTAACTGTTGGGGCTGTCTTTGGGTTTTATTGTTTGAACAATGTTTTTTTTTTTTTTTTTTTTTTCCCAAATGGGAGACCTTTCGGGGAACATGCACTCTCAGGTTTGCCGAGTGTCCCTCATCCTGCGAATAAAAAGTTGTGTAAAACAGAAAATACTATCTGTTTAGGGAGCCAACCCTGCAGCACAACGGTTAGGGAGCTAGCCTTTGGAGCTGCTGGGTTCGAATCCCGGTAAGGCATGGATGTTTGTGTTTGTCAATAAAAGTTGTGATTTGTCTACGTGTTTGTGTTGTCTTTTTTTCTGTGTCTCTTGTGACTTTGTCACTTCTGGCGAGCATGGTAACGGGCTATAGAACCTATGCTCTTCCCTTTTAGAGGGCGCCTTCACTGTCATTTGTCATCTGTTAGGGAGATGCTCAATGAAGTAATATATTTTCTCTTTTAAGGTATTCATTAAAGAGCATAATCTTACAATTGTAGCAAATGCAGTGTTGGAAATCAAAAGATAAAATATTTGAAAAAGTTTTCATTTGATACTGTTCAATGGATCAATGAAGCCATATCCCAATAATGAATTCGTCTGAAGAAAAACATAATTTCTCCTTGAAGCTCATTTTGAAATGAACTTTAAATAATCGCAAGTCAATGATAGAAAAGAGCAGTTTGTTTTAATACCAGAGACTTAACTGGTTTAGAATGAAATTCTTATTCAGTTCAGTAATTCATTATTAAATGTAAGAAAATAAAAGGGGATAAGCTAAATTATTTGAAATCCATAAATTAAAAATAAAAAAAGAGTTCAGCCAAAAGTGAACAGAATTTTGAACTTTCGTCGACAAACTAGTTTTATAATTTAAGCCATAACCGTTTGGAAAGGGAGGTTTTAAGTGGTATTAATGAAGTTCAATTTGTGATTTTCAACAAATACTACAAAATGAGTAGCAAAAGCCTCATTTCAAGGAATGCTTTGAAAATCAATGAAGATTTATACAAGCAATTACGTGCCTTGGCTGCCATAGTTCACTGCATTGATTTGAAAATCGTGTAACTGTTATGGTGTGACATTTGTGTGTAAGATTTTGTTTCATGATTTGTTGTTATTTGCAGTAAAAAAATGTTCTATGACTATATATTTTTCTCTGAAATACTTTTGACATAATTCTGAATGTTTTCAAAAATAGCATTCAGCACTTTCGTTGAAAACAAGATTATTGTTATGAAAATAGCCGCTTTATATTACTTCCCTTAATATTTGAAAACATTTATAAAATATCCAGTTTGCAGCAAAAACTAAATTTAAATTATTTATTTTTATTTGGTTTTATTTCTCACGTAATTTTTAAATACCCCCTCCCCATATTTTTGATTATAAAACTTCCGTTTATAACTACCTCGTCTTTAGTTAGTAATGTTTTTAGCTCGAATAAAAATTGACAGAAATCATTGTTAAAAATTAAAAGAACATTTTAAATAATGAATTTAAGAAGATTTTATTGCAAGTATGGTTCACTAAATAACAAGGTATTTGCCTACAGTATAACGAAATGTCTTTTTTTAACAGAGTTTGTATTTTGAGCTATAAAGCCCATTTCACTCGGTGTTCCTTCTGCACGGAACTGCTCTGACAGGATTGTCCGACTGCTCAGATTCTGACGTCACACGTTCCTGGAGGGGTTGTTGTGAATGATACTTATCGCTGATTTTGACACATTTTTTATATTTTTTTTATTTGTTTACATATTTCTTATAACGTGTACCAATTTCTTTCAGCTTTCACATGCACAGATTTTCTATTTTGCACTGATTACTATTTTTCTATTTTGATTTGAGCAAAATAAAGGAAACATGGTTCGAGATTTTCTTTTCCATTTGGCTAACTCGACATTTGGCTAGCTCGTCAACAAGACGTCAGAGCTATACTTGATGCTTATTGGCAGATATATCTCGTCGCAGAACTTTTTCGTATCTGCACAAAAAAATTCCGTGAAAAATTCCTCACAGCGGCTCTCCATGTTATTCCTATGGAAGTTTCGCGCAGAAGGAGCACCGTGAGAAATGGGCCTAACCAACAGACATGGACAGTTGGACAAACCTTCTAGTTCTTCGTTGCAAATCCTGATCGCAAAAGCTGAAACCAAGAAAAAAAACGAGCAACTGATAGTTTTGTTTTACTATTCTTATTTTCCCCCTTTTTCCCACTTGACCTAAAATCAGTTAAATTGTAAATGCAGTTATAACAAACTATGGTAATGAAACAAGAATTCTTTAAGACTTTCGATTTTTTAAAACCTAAAGTAGTTAGGACTTGATTGAAATGCCCTGATTGATAATCGGGGCTTAAATGAAGAAAGCTTTTCAAAAGAATGTCTGATTAATTATTTAGATACTTGAAAATACATTCGATCTAAGAGAGCCGTTGTATTTTTTAAACTTTTCACATCATTTGTTGAGATAAAAGTTATTCGCCTTAATATTAATTTTTTTATATTATGCAGGCATCTATGATTAAAGTTTTCCTTGAAATAGCGTTAAAATGCGAATTATTTCCCAGAAAGATTTGAAAATTTTAATAGCACAAGGAGATCATTTTAGTGAAGATAGAAATACTTAAAGGGAACGTTGGAGTAACGTGGATTGATTCAACAATATATTGATATCTTGACAAATGACAGTGAATGCGCTCTCTAGAAGGGAGAGTGTAGGCTTTATAGCCCATTACCCAACTAGCCAGAAGAGACAGTCACAAGAGACACACAAAGAAGGACTACACAAGCACATAGACAAATAACAACATTTACTGACAAGCACAAACATCCATGCCTTTACCGGGATTCGAACCCGAGCCCAGCTGCTCCAAAGACTAGTACACTAACCATTGTGCCAGTTGGTAGGCTATTGATATCTTACTCTGCAGAAAAAGATGTTACATTAGTTCATATATGTAATACCTTCATTACCTGACATCAGGGAAACTATGATACCTATCGTTTCCCTTGACATTAAGTAAAACGATATATCTGGATATTTTTTGGCACTCACTTCAATCAAAACTTTATTGTTCTATTCTTTTTGGAAAAACGAAACTAAATTGCTTCAGCCTTTTCAGTTGCATCAATTGTTGCATCAATATGTTGCATAACATTTTGCATCAATCCTTATTGTAAATTTAATTTCGCAATAATATTAAATTGCTTAGTTAATTCAAAATACTATATATTTGACTAGCTATCTTTTTTAAATAAGTAATTGCGGTCACTTATACATATACAGCTGTTTCGATTTTAAGGTTTAAAAATTTTACGCTCCTATTGCGTGCTAAATAAAATTGAGTTTTTGAGAGCAAAACTAAGAAACATAATTGCATCTCGTTTTTATACCAAAATTCCACTACAAGAACTCATCCACGAGTAAGAAAGTTTTTCTGAAAAATTAAAATGTTACCATTTTGCTTAAAGTCTCTTTAATTGAGATTCCTACTTCCAAGAAAGATGTTCGTAGTTTTTTGTGCATGCATTTTATAAATATCAAACATTAGTTCTTTAATTATGAGCCGATTATTACTAAAATTGGTCGAATAAATAACATTTGAACATAATACTTCGTTCAAAAATGCAATTAAGTTAAACTTTAGTTTCAAATTGATATAAAACAATATTTGTTTAAAAAGTACACATAAATTAGCATTTAATTTTGAAATCCCTACTTTTTGTTGAAAATAAAGCAAAATGGATTAAAGGTAATATAAAAATAAACCTATAAATATTTTATAGCGTCAGACTAGTTCTAATGAACAAGTAATTGTTGAAAAAATACTATTACTTATTCCTAGATAATCCGTAGTTCAGTATAATTAATATAGCATTCAAATAACTTTTTGTACAACCCATCGACAAAAATATTGATGTTTCTATTAGTGGGACATCTTAATGCACGCGTATGCATTCATATTGATTAATTTCCAATGCCATGTATTGCAAACAATAAACATTCCAAAACTATCATCCATTCTTCTCTTCATACCTTTCATCATTTTTCATTGTAAACTAACAAACTTCGATTATTTTTGAAGGTCGTAGTTTAATGAGTGTTATATAATTGTTTGCATTGGCAAAAGCGTAGTTGACGAGCTATGACCTTCGATGTTTCTCAGATCTTCTGTTTTACATTCCTGTATCTGCTTAATTTATTAGGGACTGTAATTACTGAAATGATTCGGTTAAAGAAGATCGAAAAATCTCCTTTCATCCGTTTATTACAGCCATCAGTCGTTTATTTCTATAAAATTGAAGCTGTACGCGGGAAACAAGATTTGTCGTTTTAATTTTAGTTTTACCTGTTTCAAAGTATTCTTTTGATCATTATTCAAGTATATTCCACATAGAAAATAGTTTTTTCACACTTGAATTTAGTTTTGTCGAATCCTATTTCCCCTTATTAAAACTTATTATAGTACTGATGGAATTTGTATTCTTAGTTTCCTTTTGTAATTTGCAGTAGAAAAGTTAACATTTCAAAAAGAATGTTTCTTAAACAAGTTATATATCTAAAACTGATTCAAATATTAAACTATTGATGTAAAAGCATATTTCGACATTTCTATTTTGACACAAAAGGACAATAAAATAAATGTTGATTGGTCCAAAATACACTGAATAGTTTGAAATTTATCCAGTAGCATTTCCATTTACCCCCCCCCCCCCCCCCAAATCGCTGCACCCACCTCTTTCCATATTTTGCGCGTCAGTTTTTCTTACGATAATCTGAAAATCTAAATTTTTACAATTTAAATTTTTTTTTTTTATAATTTTTACATCTGGAAATATTTTTTAAATCATCCCTTTAAAACTAGACCTGATGGTATATTTTTTAAATCATCCCTTTAAAACTAGACCTGATGGTATATTTTTTAAAATATGTTATTTTTAATAAATTAAATTTAAAGTTTATGCATTAAAAGCAACCACACATATTAACCCATTGCCTGGAAGTTTGTGAGGTAAACCGGAAATAATATATTTCTATTGCAAGTCCTAGAGCTTTCTCTTTATCGCCAAATTGTTTAAAGCAGTCCTATCGAACTCCGTATTGAAGATTGAAATCACAAACTACCTAAAACTATTTCAAAAATGTATGATTCCGTTTATTATGCTGAAATTCCACTCAACATGACTGGTGACAATTTACAATTCTACTCCAAATCTAGCACTTTCTCTTACTAATGAAACAATGTTTGAAGTTTTCCTGAACTCGGCAGAAAACTTCAAACTTACTTGAGTGGCCCTCATTATCTTGCAATTGAAATACGGATCTGCAGCCACTTTATTCAACAACGGATTTCTAACTACTTTGATGATCGACCCTTACCCTACTCCAAGACTATTTTATTGAAATATGATAGTCATGATTGCTCTTTTAAAATATTAACTCGGTCAGGAAAATTTCTTTCTTCCATTATTGTGTCAGTAATTGTATTGAAATTCAATAAAGCAACTTCCGAAAGTATCAACTTTTATATAGCAGCATTTCCTTCTAACGTGATTGTCAAGTAATATCCTAAAAATTAAAATGCGAATGTACTGATAAATTAATTGCAATATGTTATAAAAAACTTAATTTATTAATATCCTTCACTGTAAAAAATTTCCTTAACTTTCCGTATATACCAGGAACTTTCCTGGCATTTTCAAGTATCCGTCGGTTAGTGATAAGTTCCTGGGATTTTCAGGTTTTCCCTTTCAAATTTGGCAACGTTTGCTATGAACCGCCGCCTCGCTCAAAATCAGTTTTGTAACGTTGTTTTTATAACTAAGTTCATGAAAGTCCCGTCCGTGGCCGAGTGGTTATGGCATCCGCCGCAGGATTCAGCCTTCTCAAGATTGCTGGGGTTCGAATCCCACCTACTACCAGTCATCCTATTTAAATCGGATATCTGTACTAGGAAAGAGTAGAAAATGGGAAAACGGATGGGCCCGATTACACGGGGGCAGACATGCTCGTTAAATATGTGGAGTCCAAAGTCCCGACGGCGTCAGCGTACGATGTCGCACGAAGTTCCGTTGGGTGCCCGCTCAGTTTCCAGAACGGTTCCAGGTATTTTGTAGAAAGGTTCCTGGTATTTTCCAGAAAAGTTCCAGGTATTTTCCAAGGCAGTTACTGGCTCTAAGTGGGATTGTTTCTATGTTTTTAGGGAAGGTAACTGATATATTCCAGGAACATTACTGGTGAAAATTGGGCAGCTCAGATGCCCATTATTTCCCAGTAACGTTCCTGGTTTTTTTTTACAGTGTTAAAAGTGATTTTAGGTATATATGTGTGTGTAAGAAAATTCAAGGTTTTAAAAACTTGTTCAAACCATAACATAAAGCAGTAAGTCCAACAATTCATTATTTTTAAAATATAATCTGTATCAAAATATTTGTCATCATATAAAAACAAACTTTACAGCACTGTTATATTTAAACTACAGTTTTTAATTTTTCCCAAGAAATTGCTTGATGCCATCTTTTCTTTATCATTTACTTTTCTAGATCTAACATTAAAGTATAGTTGGGAATCAATTAACTTATCCATCAGTATTACTACTATAATTCTACCACGAAGCCCTCTTTTCCCTTTTACTACAGAAACCCTGTTCCAGGTTATCCTAATCTTTTCTCACAACTTGGAGTGGCGCCCTTATTATAATGCAATTGAAACGCTGCCACTTTATACCCCAACTGATATCGACAAGCCTAATGACCAAGCACAGTAACCTCTTTAGCGCACAAGCGTATTTTAATTGGCTTCAGACAAATGTATTAGAATCCGATAGCATATCTAAAAGTATCAATTTGGTATATGTTAAATAAAAACTTTTTGAGTAAAAATATTTTTTTAACTAATAACTTAAATTAGTACTTTAATACTCCCATGCTTCTTTATAAAGTATGATCGTTATAAAAAATAATTTTTATAATTGCGTGAAAAAAAGCCGACTTTTACATTATTATTTCAATATCAAACGCGTGCAAAAAGTCAAACTTTTTGAAACAGTGACACAAAGTACTTTTTTTCACCCAAAAGCAGTGAAAAAAAGTACTTTGTGTCACTCTTTTCATTAGATGCCAACATTTCAAGTAAAATTTCGATTTGATAATACTCATAACATTCAAAGATTTATCGATCTGCTTTATTTAAAAATATTATGAGCGTGAATTATTTTTGAATCAATGATTTTTTTTTCTCGCGATGGGAATATTACTTCAGTCACGCCCTTCGAACTGCGAGTTCATTGGTTGCTTTCTTTGACAAAATGTTGAAACACGCTTATTGGTTTTTATAGCATCGCGCGCTCCGAACTACGAGTTCATTGGTTGTTTTCTTTGACATCTCTCCTGGAAGCTCCAAACTCATTTTAGTCTAATTAGCACGTGAATTATTTTTGAACCAATGAGATTTGATTTTTTTCACGCAATTATAAAAAATAGTGTATGAAACACGTGCGAAAAGTAAACTTTTTAAAACACGTGTCTTTATTTCACTCGCTCGTACCTCGCTCGTGAAGTAAAATCCACTAGTTTTAAAAAGCATTACTTTTCGCACTAGTTGCATAAATATCTATTTTGTCTTTACATTATTTTTTAACACCATTGTTATATACACTCAAAAATTAATGCTCAAAAACAACGAAATTTTCCTTAATTTTGACGATACCGTTACTGGCAAATGCTCCGAGTTTTCGTTTCCTCAAAGTGAGGAAATTTGAATCGTCATTTTTACGAGGATTTGAATTGCGTCTAATCTAAAGATATATTTCGTCATTTTTGAGCATGTGAGTACAACAATGTGATTCAGTTTCCTCAAAATCAAGATACAGAATCGTCAAATCATGATCGTAAAAGTGAGGCTTCGCGTTTACTCAAAAGTCACGTGATAGTTTGACGAAACAATCCTCAAAATTAACGAAATGAGGCTCGAGGATTCATGAATCGTCAAAAATGAAAGTGTTATTTCTGAGAGTGTAGTCATGCTTCAAATTTGAATAATTTCTAAGAAATATATCAATACCCATTTTTCCATTATCTTTACGATTCCAGATCACAGTAAAGTAACAGTAAAACATTTGTCAAGATATCAACCAACTTATTCAACAGCATTAATTGTTCTTACAGTTCCAATTCAACGACTCTTACTACAGAAACCCTGTTCTAATTCGTCCAAATATTTTCTCTTCGCTTCGGAATCTAATACATTCAACCAGATTCTGGCTTCTGTAATAAAAAATCTTGTGTAACTATCAACATGACTTAGTAAGCATTTCAATACTCAGATGCTTCTTTATAAAAATGATCTTTATAAAAAAAAAAAAATCTTTGTTAATAGTTCGTTTGTTATAATAGTTATTTATGCAACAAGTGTAAAAAGTAACACTTTTTTAAATTAGTGGATTTTATTTCACGAGCGAGGTACGCGCGCGTGAAATAATGACACGCGTTTAAAAAAGTTTACTTTTCGCTCGTGTTTCATAACTATTTTTTATAATTGTGTGAAAAAAAATATCATTGGTTCAAAAATATTTCACGTGCATTTTTATCTTTAAATAAAAGCAGATCGATACATATCTGGATTTTATTAATATTATGAAATAGAAATTTTAACTTGAATTGGCATCTTATGGAAATAGTGAAAAAAAGTCTTTTTTTTTTTCACTTCTTTTGGGTGGAAAAAAGTACTTTTTTTCACTGTTTCAAAAAGTCTAACTTTTTGCACGCTTCTGATATTGAAATTATAATGTAAAAGTCGGATTTTTTTCACGCAATTATAAAATAGTTATTTATGCAACAAGTGTGAAAAGTATCACTTTTTAAAACTAGTGGATTTTATTTCACGAGCGAGGTACGAGCGAGTGAAATAAAGACACGTGTTATAAAAAGTTTACTTTTCGCACGTGTTACATACACTATTTTTTATAATTGCGTGAAAAAAATCAAATATCATTGGTTCAAAAATAATTCACGTGCTAATTAGACTAAAATGAGTTTCTATCTTCCAGGAGAGATGTCAAAGAAAACAACCAATGAACTCGCAGTTCGGAGCGTGTGACGCTATAAAAAACCATTAAGCGTGTTTCAACATTTGTCAAAGAAAGCAACCAATGAACTCGCAGTTCGAAGGGCGTGACTTAAGAAATATTCCCATCGCGAGAAAAAAAATTCTCTGATTTAAAAATAATTCACGCGCATAATATTTTTAAATACAGCAGATCGATAAATCTTTGGATTTTTTGAGTATTATCAAATCGAAATTTTACCTTGAAATGTTGGCATCTTATAAAAAGAGTGCGACAAAGCCTTTTTTTCACTGCTTTTGGGTGAAAAAAGTACTTTTTTTCACTGTTTCAAAAAGTCTAACTTTTTGCACGCTTCTGATATTGAAATTATAATGTAAAAGTCGGATTTTTTTCACGCAATTATAAAAAAATATGTTAACAATCAGCACGCAGCAGTTTTAATTGTTTCCGAGAAATTTAACAATGTCCATTTTCCTTCATGTTTACGTTTTAAGGTATCACGGTAAAGTGTAGTATCACAACTTCGAAGTACCCATCAACTTAAACAGCAGCATTAATCATTCTTACAGTTCCAATTAAACGACTCTTACTACAGAAACCCTGTTCTAACTTGTCCTAATCTTTTCTCCCAACTTGGAGTGTCCCTCATTATCCTGCAATTGAAATGCAGATCCGCTGCTACTGATATCGACAAGCTTAATGACCTACCACAGTAACCCCTTCAGCACACAGGAGAATTTTAATTGGCTTCGTGGACAGAGTTGTAGAAGTTTCGCAGTTTGTTTTGTAAAGCAGTTTTGTTTTATTTTTTGAAGTTTTTAGAGCTTTTTTTTCTCTTCTAGAACTAGCTTGGAATCCATAGTTACTTGGTTTTTGTATAGGCTCGAAAAATCTTAAATAGATATTCATCTAAAATATTTTTAAAACAAATATATATTTTAAAGAATGTTTTTATAAGTAATTATTGAAAAGTTGTACAGTTTAATTAATTTGCTGAGGGACGAATTAATTTAATGCAATATAAGTTTGAAGTCTCTAAAATTAAATTTTTTTGTGCGCTATGAATATTGAATGCATAAACAATGTCACTTTTTTATAATATTTCAATCAGCATTTTAGTTCAAAATCTAATTGTAACGAAATCGAATTTAGTCCTTATCATAATTTTATACAAATATACAGAAGCTTAAAATTAAAAAAGAAAACTGTAAAATGAAGTTGGTAAGTGAATTTAAAGAATGTGAATCTTTAGTGGGAAGATTCTAAGAAACGCATAATTTTTAAAAGCATACTTTCTAGTACCATAAAAAAGCTAATAAAAAGAGTCAATAAAAGTAATAAATAATTGTATACAATTTTCACAAAAAAATCTTGATCTAATTGCACTTCAATGAATATAATAGGGATTAATCTAGATTTTTAAACCTGGTGTTAGCGTTACTTTAATAACGGTGACTTGCAGATAAAGTAAACTCTCAGATGTCAATCTTTCCATTTTTGAACAATTCTTTAAACTAAAGAAAAGTAGGCTAAATATATTACATTGATTCAAATATAAATCGAGTTATTTAAAACTAAATCTGGCAAAAATCATGTCGAACAAACATTTCCAAGGTTGAAATTTTTATTTCAGAGGCTATAACGGTTGAAAAGAACATAACATTATACGCCGACAATAACCTTCTTAACTTCAATCCCAGTTCTTGAATGAAATTTTCCACCGGCCCCGATTTCTAAGCAGATCGAATTTCCTTGTGTTGTTTTGAAACAAAACTCGCGGTTTTAGAAACTAAATCTTTCATCCCCTACTTCTTTCTCGGCGATAAGGCGTTACAAGAAGCCGGGTAAAACTATGGAGGTATGAATGAGACGAAGACATTGGCGTGAACAATAATTTAGTTCTTCTGGAAGTTGCCAAAATGAATTGAAAGTCTGAAATGAAACAAACAGCACACTTAAGGGGAGTCTTAAAAATGTGCAAAGAAGGTACTACAAAAAAAAATTTGATCTTTCATGTAATTTTTTACCTACTCAATATATATGTATATTTTTTATATGTAATTCTGCAAGATTTATTTATTATAAAACACATTTTAAAATTTATGAAACTTTAATATAATTTATTTTAGTTTTGGCTAAACATAAAGCTATTTGAACACATTGGGATT
This sequence comes from Hylyphantes graminicola, assembly GCA_023701765.1. Lineage (NCBI taxonomy): Eukaryota > Metazoa > Arthropoda > Arachnida > Araneae > Linyphiidae > Hylyphantes > Hylyphantes graminicola. The sequence continues at coordinate 17,802,365 of CM043118.1, forward strand.
AGGCTTGCGCGGCAAATTTTGAGGTCAAAATTGAAAAAATGACCAAGAAAATGACTTTATATTGTACAAATATGTACAAACAAAGACTTATACCTAAATTCTAGGCTCAATTTTAATTAGAAATTATTTTAAAAACTTTTTTCTAAAAAAAATTAATAAAAATTTAAAAATTTTGATTTTAATTTTTTTTAAAAATAATTTTAATAAAATCATTTTCTTGGTCATTTTTTCAATTTTGACCTCAGAGTTTGCCGTGCAAGCCTAATCCCAATGTGTTCAAATAGCTTTATGTTTAATATCATTTATTTTGGTTTTGGCTAAAGTTACATAAATTTTAAAATTTGTTTTATAATATATAAATCTTGTAGAATTGCATATAAAAAAATTATACTTGTATATTGAGTGGTTAAAAAATTACATGAAAGATCAAACTTTTTTTGTAGTACCTACTTTGCACATTTTTAAGACTCCTATGACCCCTTAATGAGATTCCAATCAGAAACGCATGATTAAAAAAAATGGAATTGAAATTATGAAAAAATGAACATATTGTGCAGTTGTAGTGTTCGACATAAATTGATGCATAGTTATAGTATTTCCAATTAAATTTGAATACCAAAGATTAATGGACGATTAGAACAACTACGGCTACCGTAATGTTGCACCTACGTCAAATGTTGTCTTATATCTCACAAACCAATCAGTATCATCAATCAAAACTCACACCGAAGGCCGGGATAGCCTGGTCGGTAAGGACTTGGACTGGCATCTCTAAGGTTGCGAGTGCGAGTCACGCTGCCCTCCGAAGACAACCGTGTACGCTAATGGTGACTGGTGTACTTTAAATCCGCCATGGCCACAAAATCCTCCAAGTTCAGATACCAAATCAATACATGTGAGGGTGACAAGTCAATTCTGGCGATCCTCTAGTTGGCTCTGTCTCTAAAAATTAGATGGATCCACTTATGTGTGTTAGGTCTATCTTCCTTGACGAAGGTTTATAAGAGGGTCTCTTGCCAAGCACACAAACCTGAAGATATATGTCTACCAACCAAACAACTCACGCCACAGGTAAGTCGTCCAAACTAAAACGTCCACTCTTACAGCAGCGCCATAGCTTTGTCAAACATCATCTTCCATCCCACAAACCAAAACAGCCTTCATCCTGTTTTAATCATCCTTTTTATTAAATGCACAGTACTTAGTAGAAAAAAAATAACCCAAATAGTAAGCCATTTTTCTGTTGGGCCTACGTTATTTTTAAATGTGTGTTCAAAATTTTATTGATCAGAGTTAATATCATTGACCGAAAGCGCAGTTCATTATATCAAATTTTTAATTTTATCGTTATTTTCAGTGTTTTTTAATAAGACATTGAAATCCTTATTTTCAGTTGTTCAAAAGAGTGCTACAGTTTATTATTACCAGGTGCATTGTTGTTGATCTGATTAATTTTTTTATAATTTATGTTGCCCTCAGGACCAGAAGAAGAAATAACAGAAATTGGTTAACCACCTTGACTGACTAAGAAAACCTAATGCCTAATTTCAATATAAAATCTGAATATAACAGTCCGAAATAGCGAAATTTAAAACAGATATTATGTTTTAAAGACATTGACAAAAGAATAAAATACGTTAAATTAAAATAACGAATGCCACCAGAAGCAACTAAGCATATTGATCCGCCTAGGTTTTCTAAACTAATTAACCGCATTTTACATACATGGTAACAATACTATAGGGCAACTTTTCTGAAGTATTGTAAATTTCAAATCAATTTTTACACAACTAGGTACTTGGGTTTGGGTCTACATCTAAGGCAATAATCGACTTCCTCTGCAAACCTGTTAATGCATTACTTTGTAACTAGACAGCATATTCCGTTTATTCTTACTTTCCAGAGTAAAACGTGACGGCTGCTTGTTGGAATTCGAGAAAAATTACACCTTATTTGGGGTGGATTACTTTCGTGTTTGCATTCGCTAATGACCGGGATTGTTGGAAGGTTTGTTAGCGCTTGAGCTTTCTGTTTTTCCAATGTGTTCTTGACGTGAAAATGAGCTTTGTTTAGTAGAAAGTAAAATTGGAGGGTTCTGATTTACTTTCCGTATGCTAAATAATTGGCTGGTAATTTGATATTTAGAAGCATGATTTAGTGAAAGAAATATGAGTAAGTGTAAGAAATATGAGTTAGAGAAAGAATTGGGTGCAGTGTTTCATTTTGAAAGTTTTGTTATTGTTGTGATGAATAATTTTCCAAAGTAGTTTTCTTTTAGTTTGCCGTTTGCTGTCAATTTGCAGTTAAGTTGTTTTAGAGTATTTGTAGAGACTGTTTTAACGTATTTATGCAGTTTTGAATTATCCGATTAGGTTCATTTGCTTGTTGGAGAAGATTAAATTCAAAAATAATTCGCCTGATACTTTTACGTACTACTTTATACTAGAGTGGTACTTGAACTTGCTCTTTTTATGATAACTTTAAAAAGGATGTCTTATCCTATCTATAATAACACACTCAATGGACGATTCGTATGAGTGGAGCATTGTTTATTTTTGGGCAGTGTTTCAATTAACTATGACCCCACCATAGACGTTGCTGTTGTAGTTTAGACGAACTAGTGTGTTTGTATCGTTTAAGACAGCAATTGACGTTCCTCTGACGTCATCGCAGATCCTCTGGCATCATTGTGTCCGTTTCAGTCACCAGTTATGCACATTGATAAATGGGTTTATTGGAGAGCGGTTTGTTTGTGGGAAAGAATAGGAATGGAATGCAAATGCGCCCTCTAGAAGGGAAGGGCGTAGGCTATGTAGCCCATTACCCCGCTCGCCAGAAGGGACAGTCACAGGAGACACACAAAGAAAGGACGACACAAACACATAGACAAATAACAACATTTATTGACAAGTACGAATATCCATGCCTGACCGGGATTCGAACCCGACCTCAGCAGCTCCAAAGGCCAGTACACTAACCATTCAGCCATCGAGGCGGCTGGGAAAGAATAACAATGCTTGACGCATCTGTGGAGCGGCTTGACCGTTGTAGACACGAGTAAGCTGCAGGGGCGTCGTTTGTGAGGCTTAAGACAACGTTTAACATACTTTTGACGTCAGCGTAAGCGTAGCTGTCCCATTCGTCAATTATTGCTGACCTCCTAACATATTGATTTCTGCAAAATGCTTTCTTTTTTTTTAAACCTAAACAAATTCAATAATATAAACTCAACTCTTTATTCAAACAAAACCTAACTGTTACTACAAATATGAAAACCCCCACTCTATCCATCTCAGCCCAGCTCAACCAAAACACCTCTTTTTAGCGCCCTAAACGCATCTTCACCCGTAATGGCCGGGATGATGCTGTTGTGGGGCAGCTGGGCACGCTCACAAACAAGCTACACTTTCCGGTGATCGTTTACGAGATTTTCAAGTACTGTGGTATGGATGTTAGGAAAATAAAGGTTTGTGTTTGATACGTGTTACTTTAGCATAAGGGTTAATATTGTGAAAATGGCCAATTTTCTTCCAGACGATTTTTTAATATTATTTTTTATTCTCTTAAACTATTTTTCTTACTAAATGAAGATTTATTTGCTTGAATTTTTTTTTTAAATCATCATAATTTGTGTTTTCTTACTGGAAAAGATTTTGTCACCTCGGTAACGATGGGCAAATAGTGAGACTTAATATACAGAACAATCTTTTTTTGTTTTATATCGCCATAACAAAATATGTTTTAATATGAAAACAACTTTAGTTTATGTCATTTATCTGTAGGTGTTGTCAGAGCTGTAAGACTTCATCAAATCTATATAATTTGGCACTTTTCATATGTAGCCCCATAACGTTTAAGAATAGTTAGAGAAATTTCTTGCCTTTTTTTTTGGCAACATAAAGTTTAGTAGAAATAGCGTGTTCGCAACGGCTTTGGACATTCAATAACAAATACTATTAATTTTTAATATAGTATCTTACTTTTACTTCATTTTATGTGCAACTGAAATCATTTTCAGAATTAAAACTGTTGTTAATTAAAACGTTATTCCAGAATATCTGAGTCAGCAATTACGACAAATAGTTTTATGCTAAACGTAGGAGCAAATTAGGCAGTAGGGCGTATTTTTTTCAGTTCTTGAGATTTCAACAAAAAAAATCTACACACTTTCGTAGGGTAGGGTAGGGTATTTTACATATATATTCCGACTTGTGTGCTTGCTCAGTGAGCCGCTTATAAGTCTTCGTCAAGTAAGACAGACACAGAAAGATTTTTTACTGTCACAAAGAGAGGAAATACACCCAGGGCGAAGGCGGGAATCGAACCCGCGCCCGTTACAGCACGCAGACTGCTGGCCTGCGATGCTTACCACTCGGCCATCCGGGCCCCCACACTTTCGTTTTTTAAGTTCAATTTTATTTGCGTAGTGAATAATTTAAAATTGTTAATTTTAAAAGTACTGAAATCTTCTTGTGAAGGGATTTACGTACGATGTAAAAAATTTTGCGCTGCAAATTTTACAGAAAAATATTTTCATATAACGCATGCTTGGCCGCTATTTCGAGACTGCGTAGACACTAGAAAATTGGATACACACAATGAATGTTGCAATTCTGAAGATCAAAAATCCATTTACCACAGAAAATTTTGCTTCACCAACAGTGATTGGCTGCCACATATTTTAATTATCCAACGTTACTTCAATAATTGCATGTAAAATTGCAAAATTGCATGTAAACTAGCATAAACATCGGTGTGATGTTTATGCTAGTTTATGTAAAGTGATGTTATTCACTGCTGTTCGATTGTATACGTTCGTATCCTTCAAGTGTTAAGAATTAACGTAAGCAAATAACAACACCTTTCACAAATAAAACCTCATATTTAACGTAACTGTGCAATGACGGGGGCCGAAAAGGAAAAAGGCGGAAAAGGTGATATCGTTCCTGTGGGTTTGCACCAAATGAGGTGGATGTAATGTGGAAAATGGGATGTGAGATATGAAGAAGTGATGGATACTTCCACGCAGATTAAGACATCGCTCTTGAAAACACTTAGGGGAGTAAATTCAGGCTACATTTTATGAGTTGATGACAGGCATTTTTCACGAAAATTGAGATCGATATATTTATAAATATTTAGATAGTAATATCAGGGTTTATTTCAGTCAAAAAGTGTGTGTTTGTGAAATACGCTTCATATTAAATATTTCTACAGTTTAAATTGGCTATATGTTTAGACACATTTGGCTTTACTCAATTTTCAAATCTTTTTATATTTACGAAATTGGAATCGTACCTACTACATTGCCATGTATATAATACAATACCGTTAAATTACAATATCGTTTTCTAAAATATCGTTAGTGCCTTACGGCAACCACAGTATATTGCTTGCTTTATCTACAAACAGGTATATGTTTTAGCCCCACGAGCGTTAGATGAACTTTTTTTTATTTTGTGTGTCAGTCTTTTTCTTAGAATAACCTTGAATTTGAAAATGTTATGAATAGTTTATTTTTATTCTTAATGTACTTTTTCCATTTATAAATAATAATAAGACTATATCTTAATAAAAATAAAACCAATCAAAATTTTTTTACACAAATAAGTTTTCATAAATAAATTCGAAACACATTTAATTTTAAAATTTATACAGTCAGAATAACCACAGATTTTTGTCAATTTTCAGGACTTAAAAGTAATTAATAATTTATTAATTCAAACTAAAACCGAGTAATGTAAGACACAACGTATGCTCAGGCAAAACTTCTCACATACCTTAAAGCATCAATTTAGGAAAGTGTAAAGCCATAAAACTTTTCTTTGTCTACTATTAAAATAAAAAATAAAACGAAAAAATAAATCTTGTCTCCAAAGTAATGACAAACTTACGGTCACAAATTACATTTGATAAAACTTTTTTAAGAACACGTTTTTGGGGGAAGGTTTTGGCATATGTCCAGAACACTGCTTCTGAAATCAGGTACCTGGGTTCTTTGGTTATACAGAAGAGAGAGATAAGTAGGTTGATGAAAAAAGTTCGATTTTTAAGTTCAGAAAATAAATAGGTTTGTGGGTGGGACTTTGACACCAGTCAAAAGAGAAAAGTTTTCTCGGAGTAGGGAACAATTTAGAAAAGTAGTTCTGCCCGATTTAATTTTGAAAATTTATCGGATATTTGATTTTAAGTTTATGGATTTATTGATTTTGATACATTTAAACTAAAATTATGTAATTATTGTAATAAGGACTTAGAAGTAAAAAAAATAGGCTCAAAAAACACCCACCATAATTTCTAAAGTTAAAAGGGCGGACAAGTTATTAATTGGAAAATATGAAGAAGTAGATAAAAATAATTTTTGGGGGTTTTAGTCTGGTGGAATATTTGGAATATATTGCTTTTAAAAATTAAAAAAAAATGTTCCCAATATGTAGAGTAAAAGTATTTTGAGTAACATTTCAATTTTACCTAAGCCTTTCTTAATAATTTACAGTTCAATTTTTCAAGATGTCAAATTTCAAGTGGAAATCGAACGAGCTATTTTAACTCAGTCTGATTGATTTTCACTCCCCCAGTCAGGAAAATGCACTTCTCTCTTTGGAGTGGATCCTTTGTGTGTTAAACCTCCGACAGGATCACTCCAAACGAGTGATTTTAACTCAGTCTGAGATAATATTCACTCCTTTCCAGTGTCGAAAATGCACTTCTCCAACTGGAGTGGAATTCACTCTTTTGTTTTAAGAGTGTAAGTAACCTCAATTTAGAATTCTGAATCACGTCTTGTTAAAGTGAGTCAGCTCATTTTCTACATAAATAATTCATAGTTGGTAAAGTTTAACTGGCGCAATGGTTAGTGTACTAGCCTTTGGAGCTGCTGAGCTCGGTTTCGAATCCCAGTAAAGGCATGGATGTTTGTGTTTGTCAATAAATGTTGTTATTTGTCTATGTGTTTGTGGCATCCTTCTTTGTGTCTCTTGTGACTGTCTCTTCTAGCGAGTGGGGTAATGGGCTAATGTGGTATAGCCTACGTCCTTCCCTTCTAGAGGGCGCAATCACTGTCATTTGGTAAAGTTTTAAATAACTTTGAATAGTTTAATATGGGAATGTGTAGGTAAGATAATATTTGACCCTCTGATGCATACAGACGTTTAAACCCGTCAACTGATTGTCAGGTTTTCCAGCAACACACTTAAAATTTAAAAATTTACAAATACAATAGTTTTACCTAATGTTCAAAATTTTTAAAATACTGAGGAATCATTTAAAATTATCTACAGTAACATAAAATTAAAAAAAAAACTTTAATAAACTAAATTTACGGTTGAAAATTGAAATTTTAATTTATCGCAGTAAAAACAAATTTGAAGAGTACACGGGAAGAAACGCTTTATTTCGTAGAAGGATTTCCTTAATAGCCTTTTTAGGGATGATAGGGATAAATGGCCTAAACTGGCGTAAAGAAACCAGTTACTAGCTTTGTTTATCTTTCGGGGCAACCCTGATTCACGCCAGAGATAAGTGGATACGACACACACGCTTGTGCCGCAAATGAAGAACCGAAAGAGAAACCGGTTTTCGGTCGCCAATTCTCGCCAGCAGACACAATTACGGAAAGACTGTAAAGAAATCAATCAGTTCTTCATTTACACTTTAGAAAATTGCTTATCCTTCACATGGTTAACAAGGATACATTGAATAAAAAAAAATTGGGTAACTTCTGGATTAAGTTACTTCGTGCCTAAACCTCGCTCATCTGAACCGAGATCAATAAGAATCTAGCGATAACACAGCTTCCGTTCCAAAGAAATATCCAGATAAAAAAAAAAGGCCATTTCCGAACTATATTCCTAAGACGGGGATCGAGTTTAGTGCCCTCCAAAGTATGGAGAATAACTGATGTCATTTCCTACAATCCACCCCCCTTCTGGAGAAACATAAAATACTTCTTACAGATAGCCATATAGAGACGATATTTGCGTTATTTTTCGAAACAAGGATGTTCTGTGTTTCTGTTTTAATTTCTTTATTCTTTTGTGTAAATGGCCTTTTATGGTTATGTTAGGTTTGAATTATCGTCACACTAGAGCTACACGAGGGCTATTGGCGACGGGCGTCGTATTTTAGACAACAATCAAGTGACGAGCCGACACCTGAATAGGCACCCAACACAACCGTTAAGGGCGATATCGTACGCAGCGTTAGGACTTTGAAGGATATTTAACGTGCACTTCCTTACACGAGGTATTATTCGTCGGACATTTTTGGCTGCACGTGCCGTTTATAGGTAAGCAGTTATTTTGGCGATACCCGGACCCGAACCTGGGACCTTACGCATGCTAGGCGAGTGCCTAACCGACTGGGCTCCCCAGCCCCAGATCTTTTATGGAAATATATATTGACAAATAAATAATTTTTGCTTAGGGTAACCAGACAGGTTATTCAACAATCTAGATATAAAAATTGTGCAGTCTCCTTTTGCTATTTTTTTTAACAAGAAGACTGAATAAAATAATATTTATTAAAGTTTAATGAAGACTTCAAAGTATATAAGTTAAACGCTGAAACTAATCATTCGGGCTAGCGTTGCATAGCTCTCAATTTTTAGCAGCTAAGACACATAGTCAATAAACTTAAACATTCACCTTGATAATTTGTACAGGCGATGGGAGCTGCGTTTTGTTGATAAGTACACTAATTTAGAACGAAATTTTGATTATACGTGTATTGATTTTAAAGAGGGATTGTTCCAATAATCTAACCTGGTCACCTGAAATTGGGAGCTGCAGTGTTTAGCTAAACAAAACAAGAAGTTCTTAAAGAACTAAAATAGCCTACTTTCCTGTTACTTAAATACTTACTAAAATTCTTATCTTGAAAAAACTAGGTTCGTAACAGTAAGGGACAACAAGAACCGTTTTTCCACCTTAAATTTAAAATAAATTTCACTAAACGCAGCATCTAACTAAACACAGCATCTTTCACTAAACACAGCTTGATTTGCAGTCATAAGTAAATATTTGAATTTTCGTGGAACAAAAACCAAAAAACTACTCCTCAATAAACATTTACTTGCTAAATTCGGCTAGTTTCATTTATTTTATTTCGAAAATTAAATAATTATTACTTAATCGTTTGCAAAAATTTATATTTCAAAGAATAAATAAGCAAAATTTCTAAATTAATAAAGTGTTTTTTTTTTTTTTGTTTGCAATACTCCTCGCTTTTAGATAGAATGAAAACAATTTATATCAAAATACAAAGATCTCGTAATGAAAAATATATTTGACGTCATCATAAATTGATCGATGTCTCAAAAATAAATTTATTTTAATTTATTGTCTAAAAGAATTAAAGTTTCTCAAGCAATTGTTGCGATGGCAACGGCGATATAATTCTAATAAAAATGGCTTCCTATGCTTTTTAAATGAGCATTAAATGTTGATGTTTTTTTAATAATTGAAGTACTTCTTTTCTGAAATTTTCAATGTATTCTAATTTCGATGCGCTGAATTTTTTGACGTATCACACTTGTTCGTAGCATTTGTAGTTAAATTCAGCGATTTAAATGACTCGAAATTGAATTTCAATGCTAATTCAATGGGAAATTCGTCGACAAATAGTAGATTTATGTCCGTCCTATCGTGCAGACAGACGGACAAAAAGTATGAAAGTTGGGTGTCTGAGGTTATACCTTTCTAATAAAAAAAGAATTTTTAAGATCGGATTGCTAGAACTGATTTTGGAAGGGGGGTACGGACGGACAGACGGACAGACGGACGGACGGACGGACATCGACCGCATGTCAATACCTACTTTTTCATTTTTTTTTAATTCTTCGAATTAAAAAAAAAGAAAAGTAGGCTAAAAATCATGAGGGGTAGTAGAAAAGCGGGGACTTGCAAAACCCGGCTAAATTCCCCGTTCAAATACGGTGTTATTAAAGAAATTAATTGAAAATCCTATCAAAGTTTCTTAATGAATTGGCTAGCACATATTAAAAATTCCCATTGTATAGAAGTTCGAACACTATGAGGAAGCATCAGTTGTCTTGAGATGATGGCAAACATACATTTTCATTAAGATTCATATAATAATAATGGGCTAAATCTCTAGAAAATGTTAATCAAAAGTTAAGTTTATGTTACCAAAAATAGCAGGAAGGAAAGCCAAAAATAATATTAGCTATTTTATAGTTTCACGAAGAAGAACATAAGTAAAATTACTACTGTTCCGGTGTTTGTCATCCATTACCATGGGAGCATATTTCTGTGAGCAACACACGGGGAAAATGATATCTTATTTTTTGCGAAGCATGGATCATCGGGCGTGATTCTGGAAAGCGTCACGTGCAATTTGCAGGCAAAACTGCCACGGGGATCAATCACAGAAGAGAAGGCCGAGCACAAATTTTAGAACGAAAATATGGATAGGAAGGAACATGGAGGAAAAATAAAATTCAAGTGGTTTGCGCGAAAAGTAAAGTTATTTATAGGTCGGTAAGTCGATATGATACATCCCCTATAAAGCAAAGCGAGTTACATATGACACGAATTACATTGGGAAATTATAATCAAGCAAACTGTTAAAACTTCAATGACAAATGAATAACTCTATTCTTAAAAAAATCAGTTATTTAAACGAAAATACTAATGATTTGTTCGACTGTAGGCAGATATAACCTACCTCGATGGATTAACACTTTTTTAAACAATAGCGCCAAATCAATCGCCAAACATTTTTGTTTTTGGTGCAACATAGATGCCACGATTGATTCACTTGGAAAACTGTTATTTGCATTGTTTTTTTATGGTCAGCATTTTCATCATATTCGGCCTCCATTGACTAAATCATTGAAGTTGTCCTGCATTGAAATTGTCCAAATGACGATTGTTTTTATATATATGGATGTAGTTTTTGAAATGCTTTATGCGCGGGTCTCTTAGAAAATGCACATCAGTTTTGAAAGATAGTAACGAGAGGTCATAGTTTTGTGTCAGAAATAAGGCATGAAAATAACTCGGCTATATAAGAGGCTCGGAAAATAATGCATTTATGTAAAAAATGAACACATCTGACGAATTTCAAAGTTTTCTCATAAGAATTGACTGGACATTGGTAAACCTAAACTGGCCTTATGACTACATTTGGCTATCTAAATGGGTCATGTGCTATGACTGGGGTTGTTTCAGATGATGCAACTCTCCAGTTTCAATTTTGTTTTTGCTGCGATTTCATTGGTTGCTTTGATTTCACTCTCTAAATTAGCGTTTTTTAGGCTGCTATTTTAGTCTTACTTCTATTTCAGTCTGTTCTATTTTACAGTTCTTTACGTAAAACTTGTTTTTATTCATGTTATTTCTAAAACTTTACCGGTTTTAATTCGATTAAATTTCAATTATGCAAAGCCACATCAAAATGTAAATGGTGTTGAAAAACTTCAGTTTAGACTATATTCTATCTTATGATAAGAAAGTAAGCGAAATTGTGGGGCACCAATTTAACGCGATTCAGACAAAAGTGTAAGTTCTGCGGAAAAAAAAAGTTTTTACACAACATTCGTTTCAACCAATTTTTGACCAATACATTTACATCTAAAATTGTTGGTCGGGTTTCAAACAGTAAAATCTAAAACCGTAATTAGTAATACACTTAAAATTTAAAAGAACTCTAAAGAATCAATCAAAATTAACTTTTAAAACTCCAAAGTAATGTATATTTTAAAATTCTTTGAAGTTACATGCGAAGAGACCTATGGAAACTTTTCATTGATGTATTGCTTCTTCCTTTAAAAATTTTTAATTCGGAATAATAGAGGCTAGCCTGAAAACTCTGTGATTTCGAAATATGTGGGTTCAACAAAATTACTGCTTTTGAAGGTTTAAATAAAAGAGGATTACTTCTAAGTTTGTAATTATGTTTATTCAGTAAGTGTGATGAGGAAGTGCATAATTTACATTTAAAATGATGAGATATTTCACGAGAATAATTTGATAAAACAAAAGGAGGCAGGAACAATGTGTTAAGCTCTACAAAGGATTATTAAGTAAACAACTTGAAACAAAGGGAAATCAAATATCGTTAGTTATTTGTTAATTTAAGAGTGTATATTGTTATAATATTATTTTTATAATTGCGTGAAAAAAAGCCGACTTTTACATTATAATTTCAATATAAGACACGTGCACAAAGCTAGACTTTTTGAAACAGTGAAAAAAAGTACTTTTTTTCAACCAAAAGCAGTGAAAAAAAGACTTTGTCGCACTCTTTTTATAAGATGCCAACATTTCAAGTAAAATTTCGATTTGATAATACTCATAAAATCCAAAGATTTATCGATCTGCTGTATTTAAAAATATTATGCGCGTGAATTATTTTTGAATCAATGAATTTTTTTTCTCGCGATGGGAATATTTCTTAAGTCACGCCCTTCGAACTGCGAGTTCATTGGTTGCTTTCTTTGACAAAATGTTGAAACACGCTTATTGGTTTTTTATAGCGTCACGCGCTCCGAACTGCGAGATCATTGGTTGTTTTCCTTGACATCTCTTAGTCTATTTTAGTATAATTAGCACGTGAATTATTTTTGAACCAATGAGATTTGATTTTTTTCACGCAATTATAAAAAATAGTGTATGAAACACGTGCGAAAAGTAAACTTTTTAAAACACGTGTCTTTATTTCACTCGCTCGTACCTCGCTCGTGAAATAAAATCCACTTGTTTTAAAAAGCATTACTTTTCGCACTAGTTGCATAATAGTTATTTATGCAACTAGTGCGAAAAGTAATGCTTTTTAAAACAAGTGGATTTTATTTCACGAGCGAGGTACGAGCGAGTGAAATAAAGACACGTGTTTTAAAAAGTTTACTTTTCGCACGTGTTTCATACACTATTTTTTATAATTGCGTGAAAAAAATCAAATCTCATTGGTTCAAAAATAATTCACGTGCTAATTAGACTAAAATAGACTAAGAGATGTCAAGGAAAACAACCAATGATCTCGCAGTTCGGAGCGCGTGACGCTATAAAAAACCAATAAGCGTGTTTCAACATTTTGTCAAAGAAAGCAACCAATGAACTCGCAGTTCGAAGGGCGTGACTTAAGAAATATTCCCATCGCGAGGAAAAAAATTCATTGATTCAAAAATAATTCACGCGCATAATATTTTTAAATACAGCAGATCGATAAATCATTGGATTTTATGAGTATTATCAAATCGAAATTTTACTTGAAATGTTGGCATCTTATAAAAAGAGTGCGACAAAGTCTTTTTTTCACTGCTTTTGGGTGAAAAAAAGTACTTTTTTTCACTGTTTCAAAAAGTCAAGCTTTGTGCACGCGGCTGATATTGAAATTATAATGTAAAAGTCGGCTTTTTTTCACGCAATTATAAAAATATCTATTTTAATTACATAAATAATTAACATATTTGGTTTTATTTGAATCTTAAAGTAAATATTATTATTTTTGTAAGCCACAAAACCAGTTTATTTGTAGTTAATCCTTAAATTGTAAGTTATGAAGCGTATTTATTTAACTAAGATCTGAATAGGTGGTCTTAAAAGCATATTTAGAAGCTTTTTTTAATACCAAAAATATATTTTTCGGTAACACAAATAAGAAAGCATAAGTATCCTATATTGAAGAAAAAACAGCTGATGTTATGGCAAGAGAATCGATATCGATAACAGTGAAATTTTACAGATATTCTCAATTTATGAACTAAACCCTTTCAGTCCTAATGACAATTTGGAATCATCATATTAGAATGTTTTTATTGTCTATAGCCTTTTAAGATCTCAAAAAGCACATAATTCTATTTTTTATTAATCGAAATAGATATAAGCCCTCTTATTATTTTTTAATTATGATTAGAAACATAATGATGCCAAATTACATCACTGGGACTGAAAGGGTGAATACTTAATACAAAAAAATGAGCTTACTTATTTAGTAAAAAGGAAATTTTAGGGGTGCGTATTTACTGAACTTTGCATTGATTTTTTTTTGTAAATGTCTAGAAAATTTCATTTACAAACATCAACTTAAAGCAAAGGCAAATAAGATGCTTTCATACTACCTTGATCAAAAAGTTCCCGGAATAACCACCGTGAAGCGCTCCTATTGTTTCGATTTGAGTTTTGCTTTTTTCCTAAGTTGGTAGGGGAGAGACGAGTAATAGCGCTCAGCTAAGCCGTGACAAACTGGTAAATCTTTTAGTTAATTGAATTCTACTGCCAGCTAGCCGAATGCACGTGTAATGCTCAGTGTGATAATGGCGTTTGGAAAAGCAAAAATATATAGTATTTCGTCCGTAAACAAAATATAGCGCAATATCTAAAAAAAACTTCTGCAGCTAACTTTGAACTAGGTCAACTTTAATTACTAGTAACAGTATGATCATTGTATAGTTACGAAGCATAATAATCTTGTTATCTAATGCAACTAAGTTTATTTCATTAAATACATTGCGTGCCTAATTAGAACGCAAGAAATGAAATATGGCGCGATCGGGTAATGACGCTCGGATGGGTGGCATTACCCTCAACTGTTGGAAGAGTCGAATTACAACTAATCAAAACTGTATTAAATATTTTCATACACAAGTTGAATAAACCTGATATATTTTCCATTTACAATTATCTTATCCTAACTGGAATAAAGGTCTCTTCTTCAGCTGGAGTGTCATTTTCTGAAATATCACCAATAACAGGCTCTTCAAGACTAAAGAGCCACTAAGATTGCTGTGGGGATGGATAAAGCAAAAAACTATGTTTGTTACTATTGCAAATTGTAAAATTATTTTAATAAGTTTCGAAATATGTTGTGTAAAGGATTTGAATAATGTTCATCATCTTCGATTGACTCAATAACTTGTATCAAATTTTACGTAAAATCGGATTTAATGGCGCGTAAACGTTGAAAATGTTAGAATAGTGTTTTCGCGACGATTCTCTGAGGAAAACGGTCGTTTACCAGTGGCACGAGCAGTTCAAAAGTGGTCATGAGTCAATCGAAAATGATGAAAGCAGTTTCAGACCATCGACATCGAAAACCGATGACAAAATTATTGATAAAATAAAAGAAATGCTGGTCAGTAATAGCAAATTAACCCTCAGAGAGATAGCGGAAGACTTTAACATTGCCTATGGATACGTCCGCAAAATTTGATGCAGGTTCGTTGTTGAAATTTAAATCCATTTCTAAAAAATCGCCGACACACACAGAGATAGGTGCACTCTTGGCTGCAAGCTTTGCAACTTTTGCAAATGTCAACCTAAGACGCTGAGATTTGGAGAGAATATCAACAACAGATGTACCTACTTAATAAAAAAAGCAAAACTCAAATCGAAACAATAGGAGTGCTTCACGGTGGTTATTCCGGGAACTTTTTGATCAAGGTAGTATAATCATAATCACTTTCATAAACGCTAAACATTCATATAATTATTAAATTTTCAACCAGCCAACACTTGCAAGACTATTTGATGAATGTCACTAATGTTACACTATTATTATTTTACATGAACTTTTGACTCTGCAATAGAAAAGTAAATATCAACATCCTGCTGATTATGGAAATGGATATATTGCTCCTGAGTTATGTCACAATAAGGAAGTGGAGTTATTAATTTTGTAAGGATAACTGCAACTGTCATTGGTAAAAAAAAATATAGTATCGCTTTCATCTATAATAGCCTTTTAATTACATTCAAGAAATACGGATTTTGATAAAAAAGATAGAAAATATAAAAATCCCATTTTTATTAGTTGTTAGTTTTTAAGAGCCATCCATTTTAATTACCTTATTCTTTCTATGTATTTGAAATCAAATATGAAACGTGACAAAATTCATTGCAGCTACTGTTTTGTATTTCACATTTTACCTTTATAAAAAAAATGTTAGATTTAAAGATATTTTTTTTTCTAAGAAAAGCAGTTTTATTACAAATTAAATATCAGTGCATTTCTTTTACTCTACGAAAATTTCTTAGAAAAATAAAGAATTTTTCGGGATTTCATATAGTTCCCCAATCACAGGTAAAAAATTCCAATTAAAAAGTACCTATTCCAAATCATTTAACCAAAAAAGCTAAAAAGAATAAAATACATTTTTTACTTTAGTTTTAAATATATATATAAAAATGAAATGAATATCAGTTGTTTAAAGAATTTAGTAAAATTTTTTAAAGAGTGCACAATTTTGATTAGTTTTAGATGAATAATATTTCTTATTTATAACTAAGTCTGCCTTTTTTTTTTGTAAAAGCGTCATCATAATTAGTAATTTACTTTTTATTTGTCTTTATTTCATTTTTTTAATATTTCTTTACATTAGTAGAAACTTTTTTATATTATTATACATTTCTCATTTAACTCATTTATATATTTTCAATCTTATTCGTGTGTATGATTAAATTCATCAGCTATATGGAAATTAAGAAACTCGGTTAACGAAACATTCGGTTATATCTACGGTGAAGCATTATTTCATTAATGGTTAATGGTATAAAAAAATTTATTCCAAAGCAGTGAAACATTTTTTTTAGCAAGGTTCTGATTTAATTAGTGAAAATTGCATTGAATTTTTTGATGAATAATTTCATTCTTGCTTATTAAATTTATTGAGTTTATCGATTGATTGCACACTTAATTAATAACTTACAGAAATTTATATACTAATATAAGAAGCTTGATAATTGATTTAGCTACAAAATTGTTAAAAACATGGTATTTAACAATTTCGTTATACCTTATCACGCAAGTATCATATCATCATGCTTGATGTATCTTATAAGCATACATCAAGCATGTATTTCTTTATATTCGTTGACAAAAGGCCAATAATTAATGTTGTTGTTTGTTTCGAATGCTTTTTTCAATAAACTTGGAAAGAAATTGTAATAGTATGATATGGTATGGTAAGGCATGGTACATATAGGGGAGACCGGGGCACAATGGACCACTTTTTCATGTTTAGCGCTATAAGTACCAAAATATTCATCCCACATGTTCAGAAAAAGGTGTATATATTACATATATATCCTGGCTTAAGGTATACGTATACCTTTCACAACTTTTTTTTTATTTTCCATCGAAAAATTTTATAATTTATACCATAGATAAGGTACACATAGACTAAGTGTTTTAAATTAAAAAATTTCACTTTGACCAATTAATTAATTAGTTAATTAGCAATTAGTATCCTAATTAACCCTGATTGAAAACAGTGATTTCGCAAATTCTAATTAACTTAAAGAGCTAATTCTTTTTGGAATATGTTCGTTGAACCTTTCTCCAGGTTGTAAACCTCCAACTAAGTCTTAGTTCAAATAGAACATTTTATATGAATTTTTGTTCGAGAACTCTAAAAAAAATATGACTTTTTTGCAATTTTTTGAAAATTGGAAGCTTCTAAAAATTTTAATTTTTAACATACACAAAAGCCTGAGGTTCAAAACCTGCTCCAAACATTTCTGATTGTGAATTTGAAAACAGAATAAAGAAATTTGAAATAGAACTTGAGATATCACTGTTTACGTGAAGTGTAGTATGCAAAAAAAAACATTCTTCAGAAAATCAGTTTGAAGTTTTGAGCACATCTTTTTTGATGAAACTGACAGATTAAATATAGATAAAAGGGCACATAGTCATTAAGAAGTTATCAAAAACATATTAAAATCATTAGGGCCTGTAAATTTCATTATTATGTATACATTATTCTGTTTTTGAAGTTATAAAAATATTGAATATTATTTTTAATTTATTTTTACACATTTTTCATACATTATTTTTATCTAATTGTTTGACAGGGAAAATAGATATTTGTTTACTAAATGCAGATTTATTTTAGTTAACAATAGAAAAGGATTGGGTTAAAAGTTTAATTAGTTTAACTAATTAATAACATGACCATTGCTTAAAATTCTTGTTTTTCAGAAAAAAATTTGGACAACTTATTTATTGGGGGGAGGGAGGGGTTGGCAAAAAGATTACGAGGTAATCTTCAGAAGAGAGACCATCCACTTTGGTGATCTCATCAGAGTTACTATTTTTATATATAACTCTGAGTATATATTTCCAAATCAGTTTCCTTGCAGGTGTTGAATTACAAACACACTCGGACAGATGCACAGAATGATTCGTGTAGCACCGCAGATCTCCATACCTGTGGACGATCCACTGTACTTTGTTGAGTACATATGGGAGGTTTCCATTTTAGAAACCTTTTTGATGTCATATCTTCCTTTTTTGGCAACAGTATCTGGAAACCGTGGCAGTACTTAGAGAGTATATTTACATCCAAAATCTATTTGTTGTAAATGGAAAGTGGTAATCACACCGTTGAGTAAGCTGTAACCTCTCCTTTGCCACCTCCCATTGACGGAAACACCACACTCAGGAAACTTAGTAATATCATGCACACGATGCACAGCCATTCCCATAACTTCATCAGCAAAACATTGTAGCACTGCCAAAATTTTCTTCGTTCCTGCATTGTATACGGATTGGTTTGGGGGAGGGGGCAGGTTCATTACCAATATGAAAGTGGAGGCTTCGGTGACAACTAAAAAATCTGTCTCACGGCATAAATCAGTCTTCTATTTACATCGGTGGCTGGTCCAGTCTTTGTTGGTGGGATGAAATCGAAACTTCAGTAGAACAATTATAATACAAATATAGAATGCTGTGTGCCCACTATTTCTCGATTAAGTGTCCTATAATGCAAATAAGGCTTTTGAAGTGCACCGTAGGCATTCAAAATCACTCACAAGGGAAGTAAAATAGATAAAGTAAATAATTAAGTTCTTTCCAATGCTGATTATGTAACAACTTCTTTTGGTGTTTTGAAAAGCTTTCATCAGCCAGCCGTTTCAATTTTTTTCAACCGTTTCAACATTCGTATTTGATTTACACTGGTTTTCATACAATTAACGTTTTTTATTACCATTTCGCCTTGAGCAATCCATTTTTCAATGAAAGAATTTCAATTTTTCAAAGCAAGCGCATGCGGTTTTATCGATGATTCAAAACAAACAATTCAGCTCTACAGTGCGGTTACAGTTAAATAGTTTGTGTGACCGTGTACAAAAAAACAATAAATGTTTTTGGTTTTAAAAAAATAATTAAATATTTACGAAAAGTTTTGTTTTTAAAAACCGAAACTTAAACAATTTGAGCTAAGCCTAACTTCCCCGAAACCAAAACTGTGCCTTTTTTGAGAAAGGCTTGCACAAAAACACTTGTAAGTCAAAAACTATTCTACGGATTGTTATGATTTTGGTACCGTTAGAAAGCTGGATAAACGGAGCATATTTATCAAAAATAAAAAAATTAGACAATTTTTAGCCATTTTTCATCTTTCAAAGGTGTACGTATACCTTAAAAATACATTACCTAAAAAATATAATTTCAATTACTTTTTTCTGAATTCACTTTTTTATTACAAGTGAGAAAGTGGTCCTTTGTACCCCAGGTTCGGGGTACAATGGACCACATCACGGGGTACAATGAACCATGGTATTTTTTGCTGAAAAAAAATTATCTGCACTTTTTAAAGATTAACGTACATATAAAATAAGGATTTTATTTGAATTTTAAGTATCCAATTGCATATATTAAAACTTCTTTTGGTGAAAAAACTATCAGATATTACTTTTTGCTTTTTTCCCTCCCCTTTGAAATTTTTTGTTTATTTTCTTTATATGCAAGGATCAGTTAGGCTCAAATCTAACAGGTGTATGGGAGGTTTTGTACTTTTTTTATGTAGCACAAAAGGGCAGTTTTTGAAATGCCTTTCTCTTTGCTAACTGAACAGATAGAACGACTACCATCAAGAACATGTTTTAAAGCCTGTTCCATCACTTCTTTTGGCACTGTTTCTTCATTTGTCTTTCTAATCGTGTTACGTGGCATTTCGGAAAAAAAATGAGTAAAAGCATTAAATTTTATCTTCAAAATTATAAGATCACTTTAAAGTTTCTTTTATTACTATACAGAACAACACCAAAAGTGTAGGGGATGCAAGGATCAGTTAGGCTCAAATCTAACAGGTGTATGGGAGGTTTTGTACTTTTTTTATGTAGCACAAAAGGGCAGTTTTTGAAATGCCTTTCTCTTTGCTAACTGAACAGATAGAACGACTACCATCAAGAACATGTTTTAAAGCCTGTTCCATCACTTCTTTTGGCACTGTTTCTTCATTTGTCTTTCTAATCGTGTTACGTGGCATTTCGGAAAAAAAATGAGTAAAAGCATTAAATTTTATCTTCAAAATTATAAGATCACTTTAAAGTTTCTTTTATTACTATACAGAACAACACCAAAAGTGTAGGGGAAAACTGTGGATCAAAGAATCTTCGTTTTTATGCATGATCAATTTTTTAACCTTTTTTAAGTCTTCCCTTAATCAATGTGGTTGGAAATTTTACTAACAAAATTTCAATTTTGTGCATTTTACCAATTTTGAGAAAATTTGTTTGTTACTTAATTATTTGTAACTACAACAAATAGCTCACATTTTTGTTAGTAAAAAATCAGCAGTAATCAAATTACAATTAAAAATTAATCATTTCGTGCTTGTACTTCCGTTATGTAAATGTATAAATTTATTTTACCACCAACTCAAATTTCTAAACTTTTTGTTTTAAATAATTAAACACTTTAGTATCACATCAAATTCAATTTTAAAAATACTTTTCTCATTCAAAACACTTATTGTTTGAAGTCATAATATATAAAATAAAACATCAGTTCCCTAATAATTTGTTACTTCTGGTTTAAAAAAAAGCACTATTAGTAGACGGGGGAAAAATCTATTACATTCACAGAAGTTAATATTAGATTAAATATAAAAACATTTTACTATTATAGCAAATTTGACATTTAATAATTAGAAAGTACTTGCATCAATCTTTTTTATTTAATTTGAAACTAAAAGTATTTCTAAAGTTGCATGGGGTACAATGGACCATGGTCCACTGTACCCCAGATTTTGTGGTCCATAGTGCCCCATATTGTATTTGAGCAAAAAACATAATTAAAAAATGCGGTATTTTGATTTCAGAAATTAATTTTTAGATTATATAGAAAGACAAATATCTTGCCTTTCAACTATGCTAAGCCACTTTGTAATACTAATGTTACTTTAATGATGAGAAGATAATTTCAAGGAGAGAGCTTTTTTACTTTCACCTGGTTAATACACATCAAGAATAAAAAAGGGCAAATGTGTGAGCTAACAACATGGTTTTTCATAATAACTAGATCAAGACTGTTATGTCATTTATTACTTATAATATAAACTAATTTAGAAAATAAACAGAATAAATAATTAGGGGTGGTCCATTGTGCCCCTAGGTCCATTGTGCCCTGGTCTCCCCTACTTGTATTGATATTCCCAATTTTACAAATCGCTTTTCGCGCGCATGGCATGATAAATATTAACCCTCTGGAAGATACAGACATATAAACCTGTCACCTGATTGTAAGGTTTTCCAGCAACACTCATAATTTTTTTTAATATAATTTTTAAAGCTTTATTGAATTTTAAAAATTAAAGCAAGTAAGAACCATTTTTACATTCTATTACTAAAATATAATTTTTGTCAAAGGCCCTCGTCATATAAGACGGTGAAAAATGCCCCCATTCCAATAAGGCTTATTTTTTTCCTGAAAATACCTCATAGTATGGACAACTCCTCCGCCAAGTTTCAGCTCAAAAATATGACGCATTTTTGAGTAAAAAATAAAAGTTTTTTTATTTTTAAATTGAATATTTACTGAATCTGTTTGATAATATCAAAAAAAAAAACTGCTCAAGAGTTTTTAGATATCATTGAGTTGTATTCTCAGAAAAATCTGCTCATAAATATGATCGAGTGATCATTGTTAGGTTAGGTTAGGTTTGAATTATCGTCGCACTAGAGCTACACGAGGGCTATTGGCGACGGGTGTCGTATTTTAGAACCGCAGTCAAGTGACGTGATCATTGTTTTTTAGATATTTATAAGATTTTTTTTTTACTATTGTAGCGGTGTGATATTTACTACTCTCGTGTGGCAACACATTGGCTTTGTAGTTGGAGATCTGTGTTCTACCAAATAAATCGCTACTTCCTCTGTCGCTAGAAATGTTTCATGATTTATTGATTTAAGTCATTAAACATCGAAACTAGATAAGTACCAAGTCTCCCTCTTCACTGGTGACCCGGACGTGGAAGCCTGATCCAAGAATATGGTTTCTGCAGTTGGAGGCTCAATTTAGGAATGCATCGATCAAAGAGGATCAAACAAAGTTCGATTATGTAGTGAGTTCAATCGAGACAGGAATTTTATCGCAAGTGTCGGACATTCTAACGCATCCTCCTAAAGTCGCCAAGTACGACGCTATCAAGGAACGGCTCATTTCTATCTTCGAGGACACCGAAACTCAAAAGGCACAAAAGCTGCTAACTGACGTTGAACTAGGTGATAAAAAACCTTCTCAGTTATTATGTGAAATGAAGAATTTGGCTACGGATAAGATGAATGAAACCTTTTTGAAAACCCTTTGGCTACAAAGATTGCCGAATGATATGTCGAGTATCTTATCGATAAGTGGTGACGATTTATCAAAATTAGCCACGATGGCGGACAAGATGTGGGAGATCAAAGCTCCTAACTATCAGAATGCAGCCATTGCTGCCGTGAAGAACGATATTTTGGTGGAAAACCTTCAAGAACAAATTGCTCAGCTGTCGTTGCAAATTGGCGAGTTAAATAGGAAACGATTTCCCTACCGTCGCCAATTTCGACCTCGTTCTAGGAGCTCCTCAAATGTTAGACGTAGCACTGCCAATAACACTTTTTGTTATTATCACTCAAAATTTGGAGACGCGGCCTTTGATTGTAGGGAGCCGTGCAATTGGCATAACCAGAAGAACTCGGAAAACTAAATCCCCGTCTCTCATTGACGACCGAGGGACATGGGGTAGAGCTGAGTCGTCTCTTCGTTAGCGACAAAGAATCGGCCACCCAATACCTTATCGATACGGGGGCGGAATTGTCTGTGATTCCCCCTTCGCCAAGGGACAAAAGAAATATCTCCAAACTAGAACTGTTCGCGGCTAATGGAACGAAAATTCGAACATTTGGACAGAAATTGCTGACCCTCAATCTTGGTTTAAGACGTCCTTTTAATTGGTTATTTATAATCGCTGAGGTAAACAAGCCAATTATAGGCATGGATTTTCTGGCTCACTTTAATCTTTTGGTTGATTCCAAAAACCGTAAGCTGATTGATGGCACCACCTTACTGGAAACGAAGGGTATTCCTAGTTTCCAATCGGATGATAAAATTCCTATTGTTAATGCAGTACAGGAGCCATACAAAGATATCCTCGATGAATTTCCGGAATTGCTGCAGTTAAATGTTGTAAATAACAAGGTTAAAGAACACAAAATCGAACACTATATTGAAACAAAAGGTCCACCCGTTTTCGCAAAAGCTAGAAGATTGTCAGCGGAAAAACTCAAAGCCGCTAAAAAAGAATTTGAGTTCATGCTTCAAATGGGCTTATGCAGACCATCCAAAAGCAATTGGTCGAGTCCGCTCCACCTTGTAGCTAAGAAATAGGGTGACTGGAGGCCGTGCGGAGATTATCGGTCGTTGAACAACGTCACTATTCCAGACAGATACCCACTTCCATTCTTGACAGACTGCAGTTATATACTAGCTGGCACAGCAGTTTTCACATCTTTAGATCTGGTAAGAGCATATCAACAAATTCCTGTTCGTGAGGAAGACATCCCTAAAACAGCAATTGTGACTCCTTTTGGCCTGTTTGAGTTCCCATTTATGACCTTTGGTTTACGTAATTCCGCGCAGACCTTTTCCCGTTTCATGAGAGAAGTACTCAGTGGTTTAGACTTTGTATTTTGCTATTTGGACGATATTCTTATAGCCTCTGCTGACGAAAGAACTCATCGGAAACATTTACGAGCAGTTCTACAGAGACTGAATGAGTATGGACTTTGCATCAATGCCTCAAAGTGTAAATTTGGTCAAGCCAAGCTTGCATTCTTGGGATACGAAGTGTCGGCTGAAGGTCTAAAACCTCTTCCATCCAAAATTGAAGCTATAACCAATTTTCCTGAGCCTAAATCCTACACGAATTTGAGAAAATTTCTAGGAATGGTAAATTTCTACCATAGATTCATCCCAAATTGCGCCAAAATTCAACAGCCATTGGAGCTGTTTTGCACCAGACAGAGAATAAAAAGAAAAGCCCAATGAGTTTCTTCTCCCGAACGCTGACACCTACTCAAAGGAAGTACAGTGCTTATGACAGGGAGTTATTGGCGATTTATGAAGCCGTGAAGCATTTTAGATACATTTTAGAGGGACGACCTTTCACTATTTTCACGGATCACAAACCCTTGGTATTTGCTTTTCAACAAGATTTGGAAAAGGCTTCGCCACGGCAAGCCAGGCAACTTTCATACATTGGACAATTCTCTACTGATATACAATACATCCAAGGCGAAGACAATATTATTGCGGACGCTCTTTCTCGAATAGACACGATATCTGTCCCATCTCCAGTCGACCTGCAAGCGTTAGCTGAGGCTCAGGAGGACGAAGAGTTAGAAATGCTTAAGAGAAATCCCAAGTTAAGGATTAGACAGGTTTCTGTTCCAAACAGCAGAAAAGGTATCTTCTGCGATGAATCCACGGGCAGTTATCGTCCGTATATTCCTCCGAGCTTTCGACAGCAGATATTTTCATCGATCCACTCTCTTTCTCACCCGGGCGTTAAAAGTACCAAGAAGCTGATTACGAAATGATTCATTTGGACTAACATCAATAAGGATTGCTCTAACTGGAGTAGAGCATGCTTGGAATGCCAAAAATCTAAGGTTCAGCGACATACCCATTCGGCTCTTTCAAACTTTTCTGTGCCTCCCGAACGATTCCAGCAAGTTCACATTGACATAGTTGGCCCCTTACCGCCATGTCGAGGCTTCAGATACCTATTGACGATGATTGATCGTTTCTCGAGATGGGTTGAAGCGATTCCAATGGAAGACCAAACAGCAGAGACTGTTGCAAAGGGGCTGATATCAACATGGATAAGTCGTTTCGGAATTCCACAACGTATTACGTCTGACCAGGGAAGACAATTTGAAAGCCATCTATTTTCCTCCTTAAGTAAATACCTTGGTTTTCAGACCTCACGAACGACTGCGTACCACCCTCAGGCCAATGGACTGATAGAAAGACAACATAGAAGTATTAAAGCCGGTCTACGATGCCATTTGCAAAATAGTACAACGTGGTTAGATGCTTTGCCGTTGGTTCTTCTTGGATTGCGCACCACACTGAAAGAAGATATCGGCTACTCTTCAGCGGAATTACTCTATGGAAGTCCTCTTTGTTTACCTGGAGAATTTGTTGCCGAAACTCCCGGAGTTACGCACTCAGAGTTCGTACAGGCACTCCAAAAGGAAATACGTAAATTGAAACCCTCAAAAACGACTACTCATGGCAAAAAGCCTGTTTTCGTGTCGAAAGAGCTTTCGAATTGCTCTCATGTGTTTGTATACGACAATGCTCCTGTATCTTCCCTGCAACCAGTTTATCAGGGCCCCTTCGTCGTTAAAGAGAGAGCATCCAAGTATTTCGACATTGAAATCAAAGGTATAGTCAAAAGAATATCAATCGATAGATTGAAGCCTTGCTTTACGCTGCACGAAAACTCAGAAGAGTCTGGGACGGATGCTTCATCATCTGACGTCAGAGTTCCTCCTCCCACTCATTTTTCCAAGAAGTCGGACGAATTGTCGCCTGAAGACAGAAGCTATACGACGCGCAGGGGTAGAAAGGTCAGGTTCCCGAAACATCTAGAACAGTGGTTCCCAACCTTTTCTGTAACATCGCCCCCTTCTTTAAGTTGACTAACACATATCGCCCCCCTTTAATTTTTATAATTTGTCCAATTATAATTTCAGTAGTTTAACTAATAATGCAATTTTATAATTTCAAACTTGTACTACCATATACTACCATATATAAAAACATCCAAAGCAGCTTTATCCGGGGGGGGGGGGGGGGGGTTACTCTTAAATAAATCGAAACAAATATAATGTTTATTTTTTTTTCATAATTTTATTTAGATTTGTTCAAAGAATGAAAGTGAAATAATTTACTAAGATCTTTAAACTCAATTCTGGAAAATTTAAGAGAGTTGACAATAAAAATTAAAAGAAAAAAAATTGAATGCTGAAAACTTTTTTATGCTATCTTTTTTTAAGTTCATGCGTAAGTCTTTGAGGCAAATGTTCAATTGATTTCTATGTTTAGTGAGGAGCTGGATAACATAACTAACCCCTTTTTAACTAAATATATTGACGGAACGAGATGAGAGGTAGTTCAGCTTTTTAACACAGTTTAGAGTCAGTGTAATTAAGTTTCACGCAGGCTAACTCATAACCTCTCTGCTTGAAAATGATTTTCGCCTCACAGTCATACTTCAGATCTACAAACTCCGTTTACAAAGAGTTATCAAGGTTATCCACTACCACAGATTCAAAAAGGAATGGATCAACAATAGAAACAGGAATTTTTAACTTGGTCAAATCCTCAAATCTTATAAGAATGTCAGTTTGAAATTGTCATGGTGATAAAAAAAAAATGGAATGGTTTTACTGTACTATAGTACAGTGTTTTTAATTTTCCCCCTTTGAACACTCATCGCCCCCCTATCGCCCCCAACCTATTTATTGCCCCCTTGATAACACAAATCGCCCACTTGGGGCGATCGCCCCCAGGTTGGGAACCACTGATCTAGAACATTACGTACCGTAATCGCTGTGGCTGGGAGGGGAGTGTGTAGCGGTGTGATATTTACTACTCTCGTGTGGCAACACATTGGCTTTGTAGTTGGAGATCTGTGTTCTACCAAATAAATCGCTACTTCCTCTGTCGCTAGAAATGTTTCATTATTTATTGATTTAAGTCATTAAACATCGAAACTAGATAAGTACCAAGTCTCCCTCTTTACTATCATCTAATATTTTTAAAAATCTGAAAAAAAAAATATATTATAGATTGATGTTATAGGGTTTTAGGGTTGTTTATGTTTGGATTATAGGGTTTAGGTTTACCAAACGATTTTGGTATAAAAAACATTTTTTGAAAAATAAAATCGCATTTTTAATAATGATTACTCGATCAGATTTATGAACGGATTTTTCTGAGAATACTACTCAATGATATTTAAAAACTCATGAGCAATTTTTTTCTGATATTATCAAAGAAATTCAGAGAATATTCAATTTAAAAATAAAAATAAACTTTTATTTTTTTACTCAAAAGTGCGTGATAATTTAGAGCTGAAACTTGGCTGATAAGTTGTCCATACTATGAGGTATTTTCACGAAAAAAATTAGCCCGATTGGAATGGGGGCATTTTTCACCGTCTTATCTGGCGAGGGCATTTAGGAATATAAATTTTTAGAAACTAATTTTATTTTAAATCTCATGCAGTGAAAACAAGTTTACATCCATCTACGTATATTGCTCATCCTCAAACGGTTAAAAGTTTGCACTTATCTGTTATTTAAACTCAAAAGGCCAATTTAATTGGTTTCTTTACTTTTCGGATCATGCAGAGATATCGTCGGTATAAATTGTAAACTTCTTACGTTCCGAATCTATCTTGGACAACTTTTCTACTAAAATATTAACTTATAGAAGCGGAAATATTTTGATGAAAGGAAAACAACCGTGGGGAACAGTTGAATTTTGAAGCAGGCTTGCTCAATGCGCCAACAATAAAACGTTTCGGAAAAACTGACATCAGTACATTCATTTTTCCTAACAAGACGTTCTCTATAGTAACAAGTAAATTTGTTATGATACGCTATCTTCAACAGTTTGAAGAGTTTTCACAAATGAGGGTATTCTATGATAGAACATAGTTTTGAAATATATTGAATATATTTGAAATAGCATCGTACCCTTTTATATATCAACAATGTATGTCCAAAAGTTAAAGGCGTTTTTTTTTATCTCAAAGGGAATGAATAATTTATCATGACAATAAGAATTTTTTTTAAAAATTTAGTCGCGTATAACATTAACTACTGCAAATATAAATATTTTTTCGGACAAACCTTTTTTTGTGCATACAAAGTGGCGTAACTAGTCCACAGAGTTTCATGTATAAAAAAACTGAAAACTTTCACAAAACGTTTTCTTCATGGTACTTTTGTAGATTGATATGATGACTTACGACTTTCTTGGTGGGGGGCAAGTTCGCCGAACACTGCGACCTTTGGTCGATTGTATTCAACCCCAGAAATGACACAGACGCAAGAGACACACAAAGAATGAGACGACTTAAACACATGGACATATATAACAACATTTATTGAAAGACATAAACATCCATGCCTTACCAGGATTCGAGCCCGAATACAGCAGCTCCAAAGGCTAGCATCCCAACCATTGAGCTACCGTGCCGACACATTGATATGATGCTCATTAAGTTTTAGAGTAAAAGATACTTGTCGACCCGGCAGCACAACGGTTAGTATGCTACCCTTTGGAGCTGCTTGGGTCGGGTTCGAATCCCGGTAAGGCATGTATGTGTTTGTCAATAAATATTGCTATTTATCAATATGTGTTTGTGTCGTCCGTTCTTTGTGTGTCTCTTGTGCCTGTGTCACTTCTGGCGAGTGGGGTAACGGGTAATAAAGCCTATGCTCATCCTTTCTAGAGGGCGCATTCCATGCCATGTGTCATATTTGTCAAAAAATACAACTTACAGGAGTAGTATACAGGATAGTTATAAAACAGGTAATTTTTTCCGACTCATCTTGAAGCAGGACAAAGGTCATCATGTCTTGATGAAACTCTTAATTTACTTTAAACCGGATTTACCTGGCATTTCTGCATAAAAGAGATTTATGCAATAAAATAAAGTTGGATCTTCAATAATTCGTGTATTTGATAACATACTTTGATGTTTCAAAATCTAAATCCATGCAATGTAGTTTGTGTTGCTTGAATACCTTATTTATTTTAATACTTTCATTTAATTTAACTGCAAATTTAAAAAAGATTCATTTAAAGATTTCACTAATAAGACTTAAGCTCATTTAATTTTTATTTAAAATTCAACAAAGAGTCTAATAGAGTTTTAGTAAGAATATCTGAAATTATAATAGCTATATTATCAACACTTTAGTAGAAAAAAGACAATATCCTACGATATAATACTGGACATCTGCCCTTTTTCTACTAAGCAACTGGTAATGAGGTAATAAATTACCATCTACTCATACTCTTTTGTAAGGTAAATACGAATTTACAAATAAAAAGAATTACCCTAAATTTCAAATTCAAAGTCCTAATCTTAAAATGAAAATAAACTTATTTACTAAACTTCCTAAAAGTCTCTCAATACTTTTATTTCATATAACACCTTATGGGGGAAAACGACGTATCAACAAATATACCCTTTTCGTATTTGAATCTTTAACCATTGTGTGTTTTTGAATCATGTTTTCACTGTAAAAGAATTCAGGAACGTTACTGGGAAATAATAGGCAGCTGAGCTGCCCAATTTTTACCAGTAATGTTCCTGGAATATATCAGTAACCTTTCCCAAAAATATAGAAACAATCCCACTTAGAGCCAGTAACTTCTCTGGAAAATACCTGGAACCTTTCTAGAAAATACCAGGAACCTTTCTAGAAAATACCTGGAACCGTTTGGAAACTGAGCGGGCACCTAACGGAACTTCGAGCGACATCGTACGCTGACGCCGTCGGGACTTTGGATTCCACAGATTCAACGAGCACGTCTGTCCCCGTGTATCCTGGCCCATCCGTCACGAATTGGATTTTCTACTCTTCCAAAGTACAGATATCCGATTTATAAGATGACTGGCAGTAGGTGGGATTCGAACCCCCGCACTCTTGAGAAGGCTGAATCCAGAGGCGGATGCCTTAACCACTAGACCACGGACGGGCCCTTCAAGAACTTCGTTATACCAACAACGTTACAAAACAGCTGTTTTTGAGCGAGGCGCCGAGCTAGAGCAATGGCGGCGGTTCATAGCAAACGTTGCCAGATTTGAAAGGGAAAACCTGAAAATCCCAGGAACTTATCACGAAGCAATGGATACTTGAAAAAGCCAGGAAAGTTCCTGGTATATACACGGAAAGTTAAGGAAATTTTTTACAGTGTTTATGTCTTTCAAGAAAGAGTTACACAGCTGCTTATAAGGGAGATTGTTTCAATCACTTTTAAGTCGATACAGTGTAAAGTTTTTCATTTTTTAGTAATTTTTAACCAATATTTAGGTTTAGTCTCTTATATCGCTTTTCCTGATATATTGTTTTGCAGTCTTCTCTTCCCTAAACCCTTCGTGTTCATTTCGAATTCGAAGTCATCCTCTACTTCACTTTCACTGAACTCATAAACTCACTAAATAAGGATATGTAGCAGATTTCCAAGTCAATAAAATTCATTTTATTTGAATTAAATGAGATGAATGCAGTTTCATTGTATATTTATAGAAAAATCCGTTGTTAAGTTTCTCAGTATTTCTTTTTAGATGTGTTTTGTTCTGCAAAGATGCGGGTTTTGATGTAAATTTCTTGAATTCCCGATTTTCTTTTCATGCAAAGTACTTTGGTAGGGTTTGCAATTATTTCTTATTTGGAAAAACGTTTTTGCATCATGCTAAAAATAAAACTACACTCTCTGCCACCCTAATTTGGGTTAAAAAACGAGTAAAAAAGGAGAAGAAAAAGCGCGGTTGGTTCATTAGTTGGAAACTCTTGTAAGGTTATATTTACATACAAAATTATCTGAATACAAAACCAAAATACAGTTTTCATTCTGATAAAATTGCCAAATTTTCTCAAATAATATTGAAATATGCTAGGTTTTAAACGAAATTAGTGTTGTAAACATATTTTCTGGATGGATTCACAAATAATATATGGAAGTCGTTACATGCGCGGGTCTTCTCCATAGCATATTTCTATTTGCCCATCTTAGGTTAGCAAGAAGTGTACTGAAATAAAAAGGCTTTAATTAGAATAGCGTAAAAAATGTAACATACATTGATTAATTGTAAGCTGTATTAACATTATGTGTGGAAGCAACGTTAAGTGAAAGTTACCACCACACGTCTTTGTAGTTAAATTTGTATTTTAGCTCTTCGGGGAGACTGTGTATAGGGTGGGGAAGCATTAAATAACTTCACATCAGATATCCGCGATTCGAATCTTTTAAATCTTTAAATCATCTGTAGTTATATTTTATCATTAAATCATCTTTAACTCATCCTTTCAAATTAAAATATTTTTTTATTATTTTTATTGGAATAATAAGCATAACGACGCATAAACCCTTGAAAGTTTTATTTGTTTTTTCAATCAGTAATTAATTCATGCAAAAAAATTGTCCCTGAACTGAATAGACACATCTTAAAAGGTCAACGGTCATTGGGAAAATTTTCATGTTTTTTTATTTTAATATTTGTGAAAATTACAACTATATTAAATTTTACAAATATTTATATGAAACAATCATGTACTTAAAAAAAGCAATTCTTTTTTGTGGAAGTTACCATTCTATTTTGTATACTTAAAGAAACGAACATAAGCAGTGTTTTCCTATTTAAAGCGCCTCAGTGCCGCAGTTTGGTTAACTACGGTACAATGCTAATTGACATCCTAAATGAGTATTCCAAAAAAAAAATCAAACACAATTTACTCTTTTAAACAACAAGTATTTAAAAATTATTAAAATCTCCGCTTTGTCGATTAAATTTCATTTACTCTACAATGTCACAGAATTCAACTGTTCCGACTATATCCAGACCCCAAATGGTCCATCAGCCGACGCAATCACGTAATAGCTCATCCTTACAAATGGACCTTGGGTCGATAATTTCAACACTGAATCACTAACATTGGGAACGGACAATGCTGCAAATACGCTCTGAAACCCGATATGGGATGACCAATTAATCTGTGAACTATAGACCGTATGTTTAACGGGTGTATTTGGCATTTTGGCCAATTCTATCTCCATTTGCTTAACGGTTGCGTTGGGTGCCTATTCAGGTGTTGGCTCGTCACCAGACTGTGGTTTTAAAAATATGACGCCCGTCGCCAATAGCCCTCGTGTAGCTCTAGTGCGACGATAATTCAAACCTAACCTATCTCCATTTGCTAATGTTTTTATATTTATCGTTAGGATATAAACCAAAAAAATTGTACAATTTCATTAAAAAGCACAATTGGCTTTTAAAGCTTTGTAAATTTATTTTTTAAAAAGTTGTCAGGAATTATGTTTTATAAACTTTCTAAAGTATTTTAGAAAGTGTAGTATTGGTTCAATATAATAATTAACAGCAATGTATCTAAATCATTGAATCCTCAAGATGAGATGATTTTATCAATTACACTGGTCAACAGTGAAAATGCGAATTAGATGCAGGTACCCAATTCTGAATGATTTCGACGTGATAAACATTAATATCACCCATTAATATAAAAAATGTTTGTTAGCTCTTGTTTTTCAGTTACGGTCTCGTTTATTTCATTGCATATGATACAGCGAAATGCATGAGCGCACCAAACGCAAAATTAATTAAAGTCAATTTTGTTTACAGAAACCTCCGAATATTTGTGTTCATACATATATTATTTTATATTATCAACCTGGGGGTGGGAGGAAATGATAAATTTCAAGGTTTTTTCAACCATATTATAGCAGCTTAATAACCCTTCTAAGCAACATAATGGTTCTCATCTCAAGGTGCAGAAAAAAGAGCAATGAATTCCTTGTATTTCGTACTTGGTTGTTTTAGAAGCTGTAGAACATCAAAAAATAGTGTTAGTAATAAATCTATTACTGTAATGCCTTGTAAATACATTAATATAGCTAATAACTTCTGTTATATTCGCGGCAAAGTGCAAATTTTTGCACAAAAAAGGAGCATCACTGCAAAAGTAAAGAAAGCTTCTCATTTGTATTATAATTACAATATAGAAAACCAGGAAAAATGTCTGGGCTCCTCACATATGTAGTTAAACTTGCGTAGCAAATTTGTCACTTTGACTTATCTGGGACAACAGATAATGCCGTATGCTGGGAAGAAAAACGAATGCCATTTAATGGAACGAAACGTAATGTCATTTTATGAATAAGAGGGAACCACAAATCAGATGAATGACTTATTTTTGCATCATCTCAGCAGTTAAATGAGGTGTTATTTATAAAAAAAAAAGTTAAATAGCCTAACATTCCGTCACCTCTGCGTCCAACTCGACACTATTTACTAAAAAATCTTCAATATTTTTTTACAGTTTTATGACGAATGTGGGTGAAAAGTCTTGTAAGTTATCATCTCTTACCACACCCATGTTGTTAATATAAAATAAAACTTGCATGAGCAAAAATTCGGAGTGTTTCTGTAAACAAAATTGACTTTAAATAGTTTTGTGTTTGTTGCGCCCATGCATTTCGTCGTATCAGTTGCACTGCGTATCAGTAGTAACTGAAAAAAAAAACGACTGTGACTCAAAAACAAGACACAACTTTCATTTTTTAGGGTGATATTCGTGTTTAGCACCATTCAGAATTGGGTACTTTCATCTGATTCGTAGAATTGTTTTGAAATTTTGTTATCCAGTGTTATCAAAAAAATATATAATTGTTTTTGAAATCGATAGTTGCTAAAGCATATGCGTTTTAGTAACAAAACCAAAAAAAATCCTCATTTAGAATATTTCATGTTTAAAAAACTTTTATTAAACACACCCATGCCTGTAAAATTCTTTAGCATAAAAACTAAGTTTTTTAAACACTTTACGAGTTTCAGTTATCACTTAATATTAGGATAATGGGACATAAATCGGTGGCAGAAGTCCTGACTAATCAATCGCGAGCATCAAAATTCCACTTGCCCTTAAAATCACCGGGCGAAATCTCTCTTCGACAAAATCTCGCATTTTATTTAAAAGTTTTTTATTTCTCAAATGGTGCTTCAACATTGGCGGTGAAGCCTTTGCAGACTCGGCACATTCCCCAGAGCCGAGAGCCAATTTTTTTTTGTTTTATCATCTAGGTGACTCTCGCTATCAATTTTTGACCGCCATGTTGCAATGAATCTGAGCTCTCTGTGAATGTTAAAGAATGCGGAGATTTAATTTTGTCTAGATAACCCTAGCCAAATGAGCCCTCCAGGGATCTTTTACATGCCACATAATTAAAAAAGACATTTTAACATTTTTATTAAAAATACATTGTTATACTACGTTCTTTACACATTAAAGAATTAGTTATAGAACTGTGAGTACGTAAATTAAGATTGAAAAATTAAGTTATTAAATATTTAAGTTACATTTGATTGTTTATGATTTTGAAATTGGTTTTAATAATTTGTTCAGTCTTAGCAATAGTTGAAATATAATAATTCTGAATTTCCGAATCTAGTTTTGCGATGGTTATGGTTTTGTGACCTCCCATGAAGCTCCACGGTGTCTTTCAAGGCAATTTACACTTTCAATTATTAAGTTGTTGAGCTCAGAGCCTTGTCCGAAATTAACTTTTCTTCCGTCAAAACCCTCCTCTGGATGACGTCGTAAATCTAACCCTCAAGCTGTCATTCAGGTTTGCCTTGAAGTCGCAGTGCCTTAATGATTTCTTCAATTCGGCATATAAGTTGTTTATTGTCTCTCCTTCAAGGTAGTGTCCACTGCAATGTAAGTAGTGCCGAATATTTTTTTTCTTTACAGCTCCTATTATACTAACTTTATGTTTTGACGTAAAAACTGGAAAAATCTCATCCAAATCCAAACATTAATGCATTTTTATTCTTAAGTGGAGTCAAATGGTTCTATGTCGCCCAGGTTAATTTACCTAAATTTAGGAAAAAATTTCACAGGAAATATATGAGATATCATTATAAAAGATTTTATATTATGTTGCTCCTTACATAAAGCTCTATTATTTAAACTGAAGATATTTCTAAATAATAAAAATACTTTTAAGGCGATTTTTTTAAAAATATGTTGAAAAGCATAAAAAAAAACTAATTTAAAGTTATATATTTTTTTAGCAGAGATATTTAAAATTTCACAGTTTAAGTCAAAGAGCTATTTAATGGGGAAGAAATAGCAAAAGAAAACATGTTGATATGCTTTATAGTTCCTGAGAAAATTCCCCTAACTGTTGAAAAACCTTATATTTATGGAAAAGGAAAATAAAGTAAGGTTTAGGTAAGAACTGATAGTAAGCGGTTCTCAAAAACGCTTATAAAAAGAAATTGATAATTGCTTGAAAGAGAAATTGATAATATTGGTCTTAAATTAACCCTTTCAGTCCCAGTAATGTCATTTGGTATCATCATCATATTACTGATCACAATTTTTAAAAAAATAATTGAGATGACATCTATTGGGATTAATAAAAAATATTTTCTAATAGAAAAAAGTTTGAAAACTCGAATGATGTGCTTTTTAATACCATGAATGGCTATGGACAATCAGAGCAATATTTCTAAAATGATGATGCCTAATTGCCATTGGGACTAAAAGGGTTAAAACTAAAGATAAGCAGAATATTAAAAAAAAAAGGAAAAGCTGAAAATTGACACTTTTGATCGAAACATAATCCCTTAGCAGTTGTTCTTGCGTATTTGGCATTATCAATTTGCATCGAAAGCTCAATCAATTACGAAAAAAGCTTATATAAAATATCTAAAAAAGCTTATATAAAATATCTATAGAGATTTTACTCCTATTCAAGTATGGAAGATTCAGCAATTTGGAACATATATTGTATATTCTACAGTAGTTTATAGTAATATTCTATAGTAGTTTATAACCTTTTCTTATTTATCAAGTCGAATATTTTGGATGCTTAGGAATATTCTCTATGTAAGGGTGTGGGGCATAGTTAAAGGGCAAAATTGGTAATAAGTAGTACACATATGCTTTTTAGTATAAAGGGAAGCTTAAAAAGAATACGAATTTTCTTATATTAATAACTAAATTTTTTAATGTTAAAAATTATATAATGTAAAAAAATATATAAATAATGTTCTAATTTTTAGGAACATCTTTGGTTTATAAAAAAGTTCTCAAATTTGGTTAGGTTCTCAAATTTGATAAATGGCATATGCTTTTATATTTAAGAATGACTGGGAAAAATTATGTCTCTGACATGGGATCACACACACGATAAAGGATCCGTGATAATCCTCGTTCAATGTGCGTTATTCAACTGCGTCATCCAACTGCCGTAACTATGTGGTGGTTTAGTTAATTGTTGTGAAAGGTGTTGTATTTTAAGAACATATATGATATGAAATTATGTTTTTCAAGTATTGGTTTTTGAGAAAATAAATTGTTCTTTCATTAAAATTAATACGTTCTAGGACTGATTTTTGGATTTTTATTTTTTTATTGTGTACCGTTAAAATAAAAATTAAAACATTGCTTTCTACATACTTGCACAAGGTATTGATAATTAATTATGTTTCACTGTGAATTTTTTTTCTTTTTTAAATATTGCTGCTTATCTGATTAAAATGGAGGCCACAAAAATGCTATGGCCTTCACCACTATTTTGTTCCTTGTCTCCAATTCACATTTATAATTAGGGGAGGGTGGGGGCTATTGGGACAAATTTTTTTCAACCTCTGTATTTCTGCAAAAATAAATTAATTTTAATTTCTTTTTTCACAAGTTCATAAACTGAACATTCATTTACTTAAAAAGTCATTCGACAAATGTTAAAACCTTACCATAGTTTGGTTGCTGAGCATTTTAAACAAACATGTAAATGTCCCATTAGCCCCCACATATGGGGGCTAATGGGACAGGGTGCAGGGCTAATGGGACATGCTAAATGTTGCCTTAATAAAAATATTTAAAAAAGGGAAAATGAATCAGAAAAGGACCAGAAAATAAAACTTTAAAGCAAATACCATTTAAATAATGTGTAAATAACGAATTTTTTAAAAAACAATTATTCAACATTGAAAGAGATGAAATATCATAGTTAAAACTCAAAATCGAAGATACTCCCATAATTTTTTTTAATAACTGGAAAGGAAGGTTTTATAACTAAATCTTTAGTTTTTATAACTAAATCTTTAGTTTTATAACTAAATCTTTAGTTTTATAACTAAATCTTCTAAAATTTATCCCAAACTTGCCCTATTTTTCACGGTACAAGGATTTAAATGACCGTCTTATCTTCAAATAGCTTACCATCGTTCACCTGTTTCAGATCATTCTAACGAACATTTTCCCTGTAACGGGTGCGGGTTCGATTCCCCTCCTTTGCCCTGGGTGTACTTCCTTTCTCTGTGACAGTAAAAACTCTTTCTGTGCCTGTCTTACTTGACGAAGGCTTATAAACGGGTCTTCAATCAAGTACACAAGCCGGTATATATGCAACTATACCCTACCCTACGAACATTTTCAGTTCATCGCCTTCTTTTTCAGAAAGCAATCCAACAGATAAAAAATAGCTTGCTTACTAGCAAAATTTACCAATAACAATATATTTATCTTCACCAAGCTCTGTTCAGATGTAATTATCAAAATTCCAGGTGGAAATATGTCACCAATAAAGCTACTTGAACTTTCACTTATTATACGGTGAAAAAAGTTCAAAAAGTTTAAAATTAAAGTTTAAAAAAAGTTTTAGGCAACTTGACTGAATAAGATATAAGAGATTTAAATAGATTGTTTGAGAGAAGCATGCAAAGCTAGGTTTATTCATGTCCCATTAGACCCCACTGTTTCTGTCCCATTAGACCCCACTGTGTTGTCTTTTATAAATGACCCAACACAGAAGCACTTGTACTTCACCACAGTATTTGACATATAATATCTTAATCTAGGATATTTCATCTATCTAAAACTGCATTTTAATTCATAGAAAGTTTTTATTTAATAATTCAAAATTGAAAAACAAGGTACACTTTTAATTAACTTTAAATTCTCCAAAACAGCAATTATTCTCTCCTCATCAGCACATGCGTTTATTTGCTGATCTTTGGTTGTTAAAATGTGAAGTGTAACTGTTACAATTCTCTAGTGTAGAAAAATTTGTAAAAAAGTATATTTTTCCTAGCTTTAGGGCCCTTGTCCCATTAGCCCTGCGTCCCAATAGCCCCCACTCTCCCCTACGTATACCTTTAAACTTATGCTATCTGAAATAAATAAATAGGAAATTGGTTTAAAAAATCACGAAACTTCCTAAATGTGTTTAATTTTCTTTCTTTTTCTACGAGAGACGCAGCAGTTCCAGGGACAAAAAACTTTGTAGTGCTGCTATCTACAGTTTCTAAATAAAAATAAAAATAAATTTGGCAAACTATTTGGAACTAATGGTTTATCGCTAAAAACTTTTTCCACGTGAATCATTTATTTGAATATTAAATAATTGGGGGTAAAATAGGTCAAAAAACAGCACATTGTGCATTCACACCTCCAAGGCAATAAAAATATAAATTTTACCAGTGTAAAAAATAGTTAGGATGTACAAACGAACATTTCTTGTAACATTTGAAATTTCACTGAATATAGAAATAATTGACAGTGATAAAATGTATTAGAAAAAGTGTTGTCAATGTCTAATTTTACCCCATGGGATGGGGTAAAATAGGTCAGTAGTGGGGTAAAATAAGTCTTGCTTTAAAAACAGCTTCACTTATGCATTTTTTTTATTTCCGTTTAACATTGTTTAAAATTCAATCAGGTGAGATGAAATAAATCTTAACGAGATCTAATACACTATCCTGAGGATCAATCCTTAGTCATTAAGGACTTTTACAATTTGAGAAGCATGTCCACTCAAAACATCATCTCTTTACCCTTTCAGGCCCATTGACAATTTGGCATTATCATTTTATATTTTTTTTCCTGATCGTCTATAGCCATATTTGATATCAAACATTCGTCTTCACATCATTCGATTCTTCGAACTTTCTTCTATTAGAAAATATTTTCTATTAATCCCTATTTCAGCCCTATTATTATTTTTTTTTTAATTATGATCAGAAACATGATGATGCCAAATGGCATCACTGGGACTGAAAGGGTTAAGAGAAAATGAAATCGGAACTTTCTTTTTTTTTCTTGAAAATATCGCTGCGTATAAGTCTTCTTCGATTTGTGAAAAAAAAAAGATGATATAACTTCTTGGCTTTATCCCCAAAAACTCGACCTGGACCCACTTTCTTACTTGTTTGGAATTGAAATCGTCAAAACATCTTAGCTCAATCTCAATGTACTTTTTCCACATATATTTTAAGCAATTTCAAATTTGCAGTCATTCATGAGTAAAAGTGTGACAAAAGAAAATATTAAAAGCAGTTTATAAGAATATTAGTTATCAGAAAGAGATTTCAAAAGCATAGATGCTGTTAGTTGTATAATGTGTGCTTATTTTTGCCTATTTTGAAATATGACCTATTTTACCCCACGGGGTTTTCTTTTTGCTACAAAAAAAATAAATTTTCCTTTTTTTTTTACTTTGAAACTTCCTGAATTTATTCTTGGAAAGTATCTGTACACAATAAGATCAAAATTTAATATTCACGTCACACTTTCTCGCCGACTAAAGACGACCTATCTATCACCTCCCAATATCCAACTGTTAAATAAAAAAGACTTAAGTATTCCAAAATTTCACTGTCGACTTATTTTACAAAAATTTTTTACATATATTTTGAATATTAATACACGTTTCGAGTCCCTAGTGGCTACAGAAATGTTGAATGAAAATAAATTCTTTACCATGCCTTGAATGATGAATCAATGTTAATTGGGAACAAAGCACCAACCGATCAAAGAAAATCAAGAAATGAAATAAGCAGGAAGGAAATACGTCAACTTAACCATGACGATTGGATTTTTATTTAAAAACAAGCTAAAACTTATGATTTGATCTGTCGCAATCGTAGAAGACATGTGAAGAAAATGAACACGATGAAAACTTTATCTCATCTAGTGTCAATTTCATCATTCATGAGTTTCAGTTCTTTTCAGACATAAATGTGCAAGTTGTATATTTTGATTAAGACTTGTGTTATAAAAAGAGATCTTCTAATTACAGTTCGTCAGTAATTTATTGGTTTGCTAAAATGAATTTCAAAGTCCAGTCTTGCTTGTTGCTGTTGTGCTTACTTTTCATCGAAAATGTTCGAAGGTAAGAGTTTCCAAATCACTGTACATTATTTTAGATATCTAGAATACAAATTATTAAACTTTTTGAAAAATCAAATTCTCACACAGAAAAAGTTTTTTATTTGTAATAAATTTGAGTATTTTGTCTTTTGCATTAAACCAGGCATGTTCGATTTGATTGCTAGGAGTCAGAGCCCAGTTTGAAGCCTTTGGCCATCATACTCTCTCACTTTGCACAAGTCCCGAAAGTGTTTAAACAATTCATAAGTTCCTGAGCGGGATAATAATGCTTCCTCGCCGTAAACTTGTTTTAACTATTCGTAGGTATCCGCAACTGTCTCTCCTAGTTTAAAGCCAAATTTATTGCTAACTCATTACTCCATTTTCACTTCGACAACTGGAATTGAGTTTTAAGTTGCCTTTCTATGAGAATCACTTACTTCAAAATTGCAACGTTTGCACTTGCACATGAGCAAAAAAAAACGCTATTTTGTGCCATCTTCCGGCATTTCATTATCCTACAGTTATGTCAGTCCTGTAAATTAATAGCCGGACTTTGTATGAAAATAAATATAAAAAGAGAAATATCCGTTTTCAGAGTCTTTGAAAGTTAAAATCAGCCGTGCTTTAATATGATTGTGTCGGGCGAATAATGTTTTTGCTATAGTTACCAATGTAACACCACGTCACATGACGATAATTTAAAATTACAAGGCTTCACTACTTATTATAAAGCTTTAAATAAATGCCAATTCACTTCATTAATTCATTATTATTTTTCATCACAGTGCGAAAATCGGAAGCGTTTTGGTGACTGGAGCTAACAGGGGCCTAGGACTGGAATTTGTGAGGCAGTTTTCCCAACAAGAGGATGCTCCGGATTACATTTTTGCTACTTACAGGAACGAGAGCACATTGCAGGTATGCAATCCTTTTTAATCTCTTCTCTCTGTTTCCACCATTAAATATATATTTTTTTCGATTAATATTCTAATGTCGTCTAAATTTCCACAAAAAAAAATGCTTAGTTTGGAGGTAACATCATGTGACGCATTCTATTTCTTTTCAGTCTCTGTGGTATGTGTTGTAACAAACGGTATAAGGAGACAGTCATATTCATAATACCATACCCTTTTTAACTTATTAACACATTATATAAGCGAAACTCAAGAACTTGTAGTATGAAATTTTTTTTTAAAAAAAGAACTTTTCCAGTTGTTACTTTTTATTATGTCTAACCTATTCAGAAACTTCTTACGGAGAAGTTTCTATTTTGCAGGAATTACACAAAATTCAACAATCTTCAAAGAAGGCACAAGTGATTTTAGTCAAATTGGGTAAGCACAAAATTTTGAATACTATGGTGGATTATAAGCATTGATCTTCAATTTATTAATAAATACCTTATTTCGAATTTCACTGCATATTATTATTTCTTAAAGCATCTTCTTAAATCTTTCTTACTCGGTGATAAATAAGACCAGGACCACTTCAGTTACAATTAATGCATAAAACCTATTGAGCTTTAAAAAAAGTATTGAAATGTTATACAGTTCATTAAATATTTACAATCATATCAGTATTTTGAATAAATTTACATAACTACAAAAATTCTATTATAGGGAAATCGCAATAGTTCATTTTGGGTGTGTATTATATTTTATTATTGGCCATAAATATCTGATTCTGCATTTAAAAATTAAAGTTATTGGTAAGTTTAATGTGTAGACTCTACCTTTTGCAAAAAAAATCTTTTTGGCCATTCAACTGAGAATATTGTTGATCGATTTATAGTCCGACCACGCTAAGTTGGCAATCAAAATATTTACATTGTGGACCAGTCCACTTCGAAAAAAGGTAAGGAAAGTTTTGGGCAAGAGTTACTATGTTTGGCGATTCGTTGCTTTTGGGCGCAAGTTTCTTTAAGGTTTAGAAACAGACTATCAATCGAAGGGTAGATCGAACTTGCATCAGGATTACTCTTATATTTCCCATTAATATTTAAGTTATAGCGTCCCTCGGTGTAATTCCTAGTCCCAGTCATATTTTTAAGTTTTAAAACCCTTCATCAAAATGAAAAAAAAAAAATCCTAGAAGTATACTGGGAAATATACTCAGTGGAACTTATAACTTAACTACGAGTTTGTTTATTAATTTTGAACTTTTTTTAGCAATGGTTAATTAAATTTCGGTAAAATAATAATAGCCTTAGTAATTTCACGATTCAAAATATCCAAGAAATACACGTGTAATCGTTAACCGCTACTAGCAATCAACAACAATCCTCTATCGCCGATAACTGATGTGTAGCTCTAGTGTGATAGATTGAAGTAGACCAACAATCTCCTCTTCTCGCCAAACGCCTTGAGCTGGCAACCCTTTTTTCTTCTGCTTAAAAACCTCAATTCAAAGTGGAATCGTCCACAATGTAAATATTTTGATTGCCAACTTAGCGTGGTCGGACTATACCACTAAATGTTTAGTATTTGATTGGTTGGTTGGTAGACATATATTTTCAGGCTTGTGTGCTTGGTCGCAAGGACCCTCTTATAAACCATCGTCAAGTAGGACAATACAAGACACACATACACAAATGACAGATGCTGCCATCTGTCGCCAACTCCACAATTGAGACATGTTCCTGAAGGGGAGGGAAATTTTCTCCAGGGACCTGTACCCGTGAGAAACTGCGCAATAACCGCATACAGGACTTTCGGACCCAACATATTTAACGAGCACGTTCTCCGCATATACTCAACACAAACTTAAAGGCCGGAAAGTGATTCGAACCCGGACCCAGCAGCTCCAAAGGCTAACATCTTAACCACTGCGCCGCCGGATCGGCTAAAAACTTAGTATCTAGGAGAAATAGCAGTCATATAAATCTTGAGTTGAATGGCTTTTATTACACATCAGCTTTCATAAGTTATATAATTTACAAAATTATATAATTTGTTTCATTACAGATGTAAGATTTTTGGATCAAATCAAAGCAGCAAAAGAGCAGGTTGAGCAAGTAGTGGGTGATCGAGGACTCAATTTGCTGATCAACAATGCTGGAGTGCTTGAGATCTTGGAATTTCCAAATATTACTTTTGAAAATATGGAATTTATTTTCAAAACAAACACCGCTGCACCCGTTATAGTTACTCAGGTAAATACATCCTCTTTACATTCGATAATATTAATTGTTTTTTATACATGTATCTGATATGTTGGAATACCGGCAGTTGAAAAGGCTTCAAGTTAATAAAAAATAACCTCCTAATTAGTTCCAAACATCATAATATTATTATCAAGGTTGCCGATTGTTAACTCTAGCTAGTAGAGGGCGTCCTTTAAAAGCTGGTTTGCGATTTGTTGGTTTGAATATGTTGTATCACATTTTTTTACGACTTGTTGAGTTTTGTGAATGTGATGTCTACACTCCGTGCCAACCTAATTTGGGTAAAAACAAAGGGGAAAAAGGCAGAGGGAAAAGCGTGATTGGTCCGTTAGCTGGAAACTCATGTCAGGTAATATTTACATACATTTAGGCCTGAATACAATTAAACCAAAATCTACTTTTCCTTCTGATAAAATTGCCAAATTATCTCAAATAATATTCATATCTGTTAGACCATAAACGAAATTAATGTTTTAAACATGTTTTCTGGATGGATTCACAAATAATTGATGGAACTCTTTACATCCGCGGAAGGTTCTTCTCCATAGCA
Organism: Hylyphantes graminicola; assembly: GCA_023701765.1. Classification (NCBI taxonomy): domain Eukaryota; kingdom Metazoa; phylum Arthropoda; class Arachnida; order Araneae; family Linyphiidae; genus Hylyphantes; species Hylyphantes graminicola. The sequence goes on from CM043118.1 coordinate 17,846,301, forward strand.
TATTTCAATTTACCCAACTTAGGTTGGCAAGGAGCGTATGTGCTTCTGTGAATGAAGATTTGAGAATGCAAATTTTTACGAGTGCCAGTTATAAATGGAATTTAATCTGCTTAAGGTAGGCGAATACCCGAAATTCTAAAATTGTTTACTATTACTTTAACCTTTTTCAAATTTGGCATAGTGATTTCCAATATAATGAACAATGCTTTTTAGGCAATTTTTTTTATTTAAATAAAATTGATTTATTTTAAGCGGTGTTTTTCACCTAAAAAAAGGGGTTTACGCCAACAGTTCTAGTATAAAAAGTTTTACATTAATTTACCAGAAAATTTTTACAAATGCTATTTCAATATATATCTGTGCCATGAACCTCTAACATCTGGTGTAAATATATAAGTTTTTTATTTTTTAAGTATCCAAGTGTAAGTTAATCGAAAAAAATCCCTTTTTTTTGTTGTTAATTTATGAAATTTTTCTTAATAACTTTTTTTCTTGTAATTTGTATGTAACTCTAGAGGATCATTGCATGCATCAGTTCAAAACAAAGAATTTAACACATAATTAATGCTTATAGGATGAAAATTCAATGTGGTAGACTTGTTAGTGTAAACCTCTTTTTTTAGTAGAAAAACACCGTTTAAAATAAATAAATTATATTTAAATACAAAAAAATGCCTAAATGGTATTATTCATTGTATTTGAAATCACTATGCCAAATTTGGAAAATATTAAAGTAATAGTAAAATTTTCAGAATTTGGGGGAATTTTGGGTATTCGCACCTTAAGTCAGGATGTGGGTTTCACTGATGCTGTGTGACAGAATTAATAAAAATAGATTTTGTCTCCAATCCAATGTTGAAAAACAGGTCTCAATTAGAATAAAATAATGAGTTAGAAGGTCTTTGGATGTTCATGCAACAAAAGTTCAAAGTGAATGATACTGTTTGTTAACCCTCTAAAGCATGCTGTTGTTATATGGCAACAAGTAGCATAATCCACTTTATTCCATTAAAGTAGAGCTCCCTCTTGACAAATCTGTGTTTTTCCCATCTATTACATTCAATTTTGAAGTTTTAGTTACTAATAACCCTCATAGATTACAGTAGTAAAAGTGTATTCAAAATTAAAGAGGAAAGTTATTAACTGTTGAGAAATTACGTCTTTATAAGTATTCAAAGTATAATAATATTAGTAATACAAATACAAATAAATTGTTTTGAAAAAATAATTATAGTCCAAGAGGGTAATTTTTATAAATATATTTAACAGTTTTCTAATCACTCTTATCGAAATTGGAATTTTGTAGTTGTTTTCTGCAACAAAGCAAAAAAAAATTATTTGATTTTTTTTTAAAAATTCCAATGCAGTTAATTTTTTTTCAGTGTTTTTCATATAATTTATGAGTATTAAAGACACGAATATATTTTTTCGGTATGAAAAAAAAACATGCATTACAGGGTTAATTGATTCTTTCAGGTCTTCTTGCCATTGTTGCAAGCAGCTTCCAGCACCTCTAACATTGACGGAAAGAGTGTGTCCAAAGCAGCTGTTATCGGCATCACATCCCTGACTTCAAGCCTTCAAAGAACGGGTGAAGAATTCTCGCAAGATTTAATTGTTGCTGCTTACAAAATTAGTAAGGTAGGTGTTAATTGTAATGTAATTTTTATTAAAAATGAAAAAGTTTTATGTAATAATTGTTCATTGTTTTTTATCTGACTGTTAAGGGGTCATAGGAGTCTTAAAAATGTGCAAAGAAGGTACTACAAAACATAGTTTGATCTTTCATGTCATTTTTGAACTACTGAATATATAAGTATAATTTTTTTATATGTAATTCTACAAGATTTATTTATTATAAACAAGTTTTAAAATTTATGAAACTTTAGCCAAAACTTAAATAAATGATATTAAACATGAAGCTATTTGAACACATTGTGATTAGACTTGCGCGGCAAATTGTGAGGTCAAAATTGAAAAAAATGACCAAGAAAATGACTTTATATTGTTCAAATATGTACAAATAAAGACTTATACCTAAATTCTCAGCTCAATTTTAATTAGAAATTATTTTTTAAAAAATTTAAAATCAAAATTTTTAAATTTTTATTAATTTTTTCAGAAAAAAAGTTCTTTAAATAATTTCTAATTAAAATTGAGCTGAGAATTTAGGTATAAGTCCTAGTTTGTACATATTTGTACAATATAAAGTCATTTTCTTGGTCATTTTTTCAATTTTGACCTCACAATTTGCCGCGCAAGCCTGATCACAATGTGTTCAAATAGCTTCATGTTTAATATCATTTATTTTAGTTTTGGCTAAAGTTTCATAAATTTTAAAACTTGTTTTATAATAAATAAATCCTGTAGAATTACATACAAAAAAATTGTACTCATTTATTGAGTAGTTAAAAAATGACATGAAGGATCAAACTATGGTTTGTAGTATTCTTTGCACTTTTTAAGACTCCTGTGACCCCTTAACACTTTGTTGGTCAATCAGCATGCGCACAGATGGCGCTCATAAGTATACTTGCGCAAAGCCGATGCTTTGACTTCACTACAGTAACTACTATCACGGTGTGTGGCGCCTAATGATTTCTATGGACCAGTCTTTTTTTATATACAGGGTGGTTATAAAATAACGCTCGCTATTCGGAGTGGTCTGTAGCTTGAATGAATAATCCAAATGCAAAAAACCTTTGAGACACTTACTAATCTAGAAGAGGGGGAGGGGGGGGGGGGGTTGGAATCGTAAAAAGCAAACTCGTCTCTTGACCAGGGTTCTAAATTACGAGGCGTAATTGGATGTGTTGGTCGTAATTGACCACTCCTCGTAATTAGAACCTTGGTCAAGAGACAAGTTTCTGTTTTATAATTCCATTCTTTTTCGCAAAAAAGAAACTCGTCTCTTGACCAGGGTTCTAAATTGCGAGGCGTAATTAGCCGTGTTGGCAGTAATTGGCCATAATTGACGACGGCTCGTAATTTAGATTCTGGTCAAGAGACGGGTTTGTTTTTTATGATTATTTTTTAGGACTCTATCTTTTTTATGATTCCATTCTTTCCCCCCTTCTTGATTAGTAATTTTCTCAATTTTTGATGCATTTGGATTATTCATTCAAGCTACAGACCACTCCGAATAGCGAGGGTTATTTTATAACCACCATGTACAGTAAGACTCCAACTATTCGAAGTTCTAAGGATTATCTGAATTTAAGAAAATATTCCTCGGGGCCATTTGTAACTCATTGTATTTGTTGGATGTCATAAATAGTATTTTTTGGGGACCAACTAAAACGTATTACGACGGATGGCATCCAGCAGAGACGAACAATTGCGCATCGGCTGGGAATAAAATTTTATTGCGCATATAAACTTTTATGAAACCAGCATTCCATGAAAACAACCTAAGATAATAAAAATAAACTATTAAAAGAGGTTTAACTTAAACCGCCAAAACAGCATCTTAAACTTTTGCCTCCCAGCCCTACAATACTTTAAGAAAAGAAATGATTATAAACTTTTTTTCCGATTAACTCCAATTATACGAATTCCTGATTATCGCGAATGGGGTTAGGTCCCCCAATTGCTTCGTTTAATTAAAGTTTTCTTTATTTACCTTTTCCAAAACGTCTAGAACACTCAGAAGCGTAACTGAACAACGAATTATGTTACCTACTCAGCATTTTGTATATTCCATTCTAGTTCAGGGTATGTTTACTAATGCAGATGCATAATATTATGTATTTAAAATGACCTAATTTCTCTTTCAAACTGTCTTTCATAAAACATTCGAAAATGTATTTAGTTCTGTAATTTGTAGCTGCGCTCTTAATATCTAAATAAGAGAGCAACCAAATTTTATTTTTCATCACCTAAATTGTCAAAATTGACTTAATTCTTGCAACTGATTGTCCTCATTGTCTCAATAGATCCATAGGCTTTGGCAACTTTTTTTAAAGAATAAGTTAGATGAACTAATTACTTGAAAATGCCTGATTGAGTTTCTCTTGTTTGTACCCAACTTGGCATTTTTAGGTAAATGATAATATTTGATATACAGAAAGTAGCCCATTGGGGAATGCAATCAGTTTTTCAACAATCCAAATGAGTTCCAGCTATTAAAGAGTAATGGTAAAGGAGATCCGAGATAAATCATGAGTTTTGTATTCGGATAATTATATTGCTACAAACTGAACTACTCATATTTACTGGACTACTCAGTACTCAGAAAAATGCTGGACTGTACATTAGGGTGGGCCGAAATTTTTTTTTATTTTATTTCGGATCGCTATAGTGCGGAAAAGTTGCCATTGGTAAAGACATGAAAAATGCACTAATTGTTGATTTTTTTATGACTATCTTCCGTTCGCGCAATGCCATCAAAGTTGGCAAAAATTGTCAAAAACCGTAATTTTTCATAATTTTTTTAAACCCGATATATGATTTTAATTGTTTTCCTATATCATGTTGTACGATTAAAATTTACAAAAAGTTAAAACTTTGAAATTTAGCAAAAAATACGAATTTTCCTATTTTTATACTACGTTGAGTGGTCGGAATATCTGACACAAATGTATAATAACTTATTATACAATATATTATAGCATTTATTATTAATAAGTGCATTAATATTTGGATTTTACATACTTTTAGTAGTTAATCCATGATATAGGAAAGTAATTAAAAACATCTGCCTTTTTTAAAAAAAATTTATAAAAAATTACGGCTTTTAACAATTTTTCGCCAACTTTGAAGACATTGTGCGAACGGAAGATATGGTAATAAAAAAATAATAATTAGTGCATTTTTCATGTCTTTACCAATGGCAACTTTTCCGCACCATAGCGATCCGAAATAAAATAAAAAGTTTTTTTCGGCCCACCCTACTGTACATCCACATATTTACTGGACTACATCGGAAGTATAATACATATTTCTTAGACTAAATTTATGTATAAGAGTGAAAATAGCTTATTTACAGAGCTTATATTTTTTTCATCTTTGTGTCCCAAGAAGCATAAGAAGTCCATTTTTTCTAGTTTACATACACTCTTAAAACAAACCTGCGATTTTAACTCTGTCTGGGTTAATTTTCAGTTCTCCAGTGTCGAAAATGCACTTACCCTATAGTTGTGGACCACTTGTATTTTAAACCTGCGACAGGATCACTCCAAACGAGAGATTTTAATTTTGTCTGAGTTAATTCACTCCTTTCCAGTGTCGAAAATGCACTTCTCCTACAGGAGTGGATTTCGATCTTTTGTTTTGAGAGTGTATATACTTTTTTACAGAACTATATAGACAATATTCTGATTTTATATTTCAGGCTGGGTTTAACATGGCCATGAGAATAATGGCAGCTGAAGTCGCAAAATATGATATCCTGGTGTGCAACATTGAACCTGGATGGGTCAAGACGGACATGGGGACACAAAATGCAGAACTTGAACCATCCGAAAGCATTGTCGCCATGATCGAAACCTTTGGAAATTTAGATGAAACCCACCAAGGGGCTTTCATTAATCGTTTTGGAGGAACTTTTCCTTTCTAGGAAAAAAATGACTGATTTTGTACCCAAAACAACTCAGATTTGTACTTGTTTCTTGTAGTTTGTGCTGAATTACAGATTTGCATCGATATTTTCGGATCGTTTTTTTTTAAATTGTTTACGTATACATCGCGTACCTCATGTCTCAAATTACACATATTTTTTGTTGTTGATTTTTCTGCTCTGCAATGTATACCAGTGTTAAACTATCATTTGACTTTTTTTAATAAAGCTTATAATTCGACTCCAATATTGTTTCTTTTATAAATTATATCACTGTTAGTGATTTCTATCCTCAGACTCAGACATAAAGAAACACCTTTTACAGAAACACCTCTTACACATTTTACAAACTGTCCTAACCTAACCAATTTATTTTAAGGTTGAATAAAATATATTGATGGAGGGAAAATCGTTTAGCGGAAAGGTTACCCTAATAGAAAGAAAATGTTTTGATTCCGTGATAAAATGAGGATTTTGTATTTTCTTTATTGTGCAAGGGTAATGTGACCAGATTTTCTAAAAAAAATATAATAAGAAAATAAAAGTAGATAGTTACGATTATTCTGAGCAATCAAACATAGAATTAATGGACCAACAATAATTTTAAGGTCATTTCAAGAAAGAGCATGTTTGCAGACCGTTTGTAAAATCTATAGATTATATTTTCTCCATTTTTGATTTGAAGTAAGGACTGTAACAGAAAAGCGGAACGTTTTGATGGGGCATGAGCACTAGGGTGTATCGAAAAAACCAAGTTTTTTATATCAAATTTGTAATAGTGCGGAAAAGTTGCCTTATGTTATTGTTAGTACATGTGCAAAATTTTATTGATCTGAGTTAATATCTTCAGTTGCCTCTGAGACCATTAATTATGCAAAATTCGCTAATTTCATTTTTTTTCTTAAAAATTATGAAATTTGAATCTTTAATTTTAATAGTGCGGAAAAGTTACCTTAAAGAAAGATCAAACTATACTTTGTAGTTCCTTCTTTGCACATTTTTAAGACTCCTTAGACCCCTTAAGGGGTCTAAGGAGTCTTAAAAATGTGCAAAGAAGGAACTACAAAGCACAGTTTGATCTTTCATGTAATTTTTTAACTACTCAATATACAAGTATAATTTTTTTATATGTAATTCTACAAGATTTATTTAATATGAAACAAATTTTAAAATTTATGAAACTTTAACCAAAACTAAAATAAGTGATATTAAACATAAAGCTATTTGAACACATTGTGATTAGGCTTGCGCGGCAAATTGTGAGGTCAAAATTGAAGACATGACCAAGAAAATGACTTTATATTGTACAAATATGTACAAACTAGAACTTATACCTAAATTCTCAGCTCAATTTTAAGTAGAAATAATTTTTAAAATTTTTTAAAATCAAAATTCAAAAATTTTTATAATTTTTTTTAGAAAAAAGTTCTTAAAATAAATTCTAATTAAAATTGAGCTGAGAATTTAGGTATAAGTCTTTGTTTGTACATATTTGTACAATATAAAGTCATTTTCTTGGTCATGTCTTCAATTTTGACCTCACAATTTGCCGCGCAAGCCTAATCACAATGTGTTCAAATAGCTTTATGTTTAATATCACTTATTTTAGTTTTGGTTAAAGTTTCATAAATTTTAAAATTTGTTTCATATTAAATAAATCTTGTAGAACTACATATAAAAAAATTATACTTGTATATTGAGTAGTTAAAAAATTACATGAAAGATCAAACTATGCTTTGTCGTTCCTTCTTTGCACATTTTTAAGACTCCTTAGACCCCTTAAGGGGTCACAGGAGTCTTAAGAATGTGCAAAGAAGATACTACATAAAAAAATTTGATCTTTCATGTCATTTTTTTACTACTCAATAAATGAGTATAATTTTTTTATATGTTATTCTACGGGATTTATTTATTAGAAAACAAGTTTTAAAATTTATGAAACTTTAGCCAAAACTAAAATAAATAATATTAAACATGAAGCTATTTCAACACATTGTGATTAGGCTTGCGCGGCAAATTGTGTGGTCAAAATTGAAAAAATGACCAAGAAAATGACTTTATATTGTACAAATATGTACAAACTAGGACTTATACCTAAATTCTCAGCTCAATTTTAATTAGAAATTTTTTTAAGAACTTTTTTCTAAAAAAATTAATAAAAATTTAAAAATTTTGATTTTATATTTTTAAAAAAATAATTTCTAATTGAAATTGAGCTGGGAATTTAGGTATAAGTCTTTGTACATATTTGTACAACATAAAGTCATTTTCTTGGTCATTTTTTCAATTTTGACCTCACAATTTGCCGCGCAAGCCTAATCACAATGTGTTCAAATAGCTTCATGTTTAATATCATTTATTTTAGTTTTGGCTAAAGTTTCATAAATTTTAAAACTTGTTTTATAATAAATAAATCTTGTAGAATTACATATAAAAAAATTATGCTTAAACATTGAGTTGTTCAAAAATGACATGAAAGATCAAACTATGTTTTGTAGTACCTTCTTTGCACATTTTTAAGACTCCTATGACCCCTTAAGAGATGGTCCCTAAAAGGTCCACAAGTGATTCGATTGAATAACTCGTCAAATATTCATCCAAATGTAACAAAAACTTAGATTTAATTGTTTTCGAGAGTGCTTAGCATTTCTAAGTTATTAAAATTGGGTATTGCCATTGGAAATTTCAAAGTTAGAAACATTTTTAATATGAAGACGGCCCCTTACGCAAATTTTGTGTCATGCAATTAAATCAGAATGTTAATTGTTCATTATCTAAAAAAGGTCCGATTATATAGGTTGACTAACGGCTGAAATAATCACTAGTGGTACTTTTTTTATTTCCGCAGTTGTACCCACATATTGGTCAAACTATCGATTTTTGAGTTTTTACTTTTTATAATTCACAATATGTTTCTGAACATTTAGTGAAAGTATAATAATGATATCTTTTGTAGAAAAAAAATTATTAAATGCTTTCTGTTGTCATTCCTTTAAGTTTGAATACGTATTTCGTCTGCTTTCAACTTTTTTTCTCTGTTTCGCGTTTTTCGATTCTTGTGTTTAATAAATCCCTAAGGTTTCTTTTCGAATTAAGTTAGAATTTAGAAGCTATTAACCTGTGTCCTTCTATGTATGATGCACGAAATTGTGCATGAAATAAGGTCTGCTATGTATAGTTTTTTTTGTTTGAATTAAACAATTTGTATTTTTTTGTGTATAAATTCATGTTCCTGGTTAATTGTAGCTCACATTTTAAAATCCATGCACAGTTCTTGAACAAATTGTACTAAAAACCAACTATAAAGTCTTGTGGAGTTTTTCTCCAATTTGAAGCTATTAACCTGTGTCCTTCTATGTATGATGCACGAAATTGTGCATGAAATAAGGTCTGCTGTGTATAGTTTTTTTTTGTTTGAATTAAACAATTTGTATTTTTTTGTGTATAAATTCATGTTCCTGGTTAATTGTAGCTCACATTTTAAAATCCATGCACAGTTCTTGAACAAATTGTACTAAAAACCAACTATAAAGTCTTGTGGAGTTTTTCTCCAATTTGAAAGAATAGTAGCGTTTTTTAAAAATTTCAAAATTTTGACTTTTTTTTAAATAAATTACAAACTCTAAAACTCCCCGGCGCCGGCGCAACAGCCCATTAGTGGGCCAAGGCCTGCCGTGCCAATTTCAGCTTCCGTGACCTAGGGCTCTGGGGTGCTAGGCATGTGTCCCGGTAAGGTGGTCAGCCTCACGCGGAACCCCCAGTGTTTAGTTCCCAAGATGCTTGGTACAGCTGTGGAAATAAAAAAGTACCCACTAGTGATTATTTTGGCCGTTAGTCATCATATAGAATCGGACCTTTTTGACATTTTGAACAATTAACATTCTGAGTTAATTGCATGAAACAAAATTTTATAAGGGCGGCCATCTTCATATTAAAAATGTTACTAACTTTAAAATTTCCAATAGTAACACCCCTTTTTGAGTCCATATTTTAAATCTATGACCTATGTTAATACGAAATGCCAAATTTTGTTAGTATTTAAGCATTATTAGGGGAGTTAGAGACGTGCAAAGTTTAGGTCCCATAATGTTAAATGAGTTGCACATAAAAAACTATCCCAATCAATAAATAATTAAGATAATGAAACGAATTTTTTACTGAAAAGAAATTAAAATAACCCAAACAAAATGCATTCAATATTGGGGTATTTAAAACAATTTTTATATTTTTAAATAATTATTATATTAATTTTTTTTAAAAAAAAGAATAGAAACCCCTTAATATTTTTAAAGAAATAAATTTAAGACAGGAAGTTTAAGCGAAATCCCAATTTTTTAAAAAAATTTATTCATAATTTGCTGAGTAAATCACAAAATACTTTTTAATTACCCTTTAGGGGACTGTGTATAAGATTACGTGTGATTGATAAATAAAGACGACCTTGCATGCATGCTTGCTTGTCAAAAATTACAAACTACTTGTAAATATTTCTTTTCATTGCTAGAAAATGATTATTTAGAGTGAACCACATTACATAAAACCACTATAATTTACAAGTTTATGTTGTTATTTCTAGAATAAATTTTTGGGTACTGCGTCCCTTAATTGGGAACCCTTTAAGTCTGAACAAAGCAACAATCGGAGCACCGATCGAAGGAAAACTTGAAACGAAATAAGCTGCAAGAGGAAATACGTCAACTGATAGAAACTAACTGGATTTTTATTTAAAATTACCTGAAACTTGAGATTCAATCTTTCACAATGAGAATGTTTCAGATGATGTAACGCTTTTGTTTTCATTCTTAATTTTCTGTGATTTAATTGTTTGTTTCGGTTTCACTCCCAAAAGGGTCTTCGTAGATAAAAAGAAATATTTCTTTCCATCCAATGATTCTTTAATGAATGATTTGAACAACCAACAGCACAGCACGAAGTTGTCATTTCAAAAATTGAATAAGTAAGATGTACTTAGAAAACTCATTTCTCCATACCAAAACAAAAGTAATATCTGACAAAAAAATTAAATCAAGACCGTTGGAGCTGCTGCTATTCAAGACTTGAAAAATCCGCATTCTATAAGACTTGTGAAGAAAATGAGTTCGTCAAAAGATAGATATCTAGAATGAAAACTTTCGAAAGTTATCACAGGTAGTTGTACTCAACATTTATTATGTAACGTTTTACTGGAATGACTGAAAAAGATGACATGACAAAACAATTTTTTAACTTCGAAATAATAGCGTCATTTCCTGTCTGAATTGATCAAGAGAGGAAAGCAAAATATTTCGCAGTTAAATAATTGTCAATAAGTTTGAGAGGTCGATGATGTCGATAAGTAAATAATTACGATCAGTTTCAGTCCATTTCATATATAAATTCGCCGGTTGTACATTTTTAAATATTACTGGAGTTATAAAAGTAATGTTCTATTTCCCGTTTGTCAGTAATTTATTGGTTCGCTAAAATGAATTTCAAGGTCCTGAGTTGCTTGCTGCTGTTGGGCATATTATTCTTCGAAAATGCTCTAAGGTAAGTATTTCCAATTTACTGTATATTATTTTTGTTAGCTTAAACACAATGATTAAACTATTCAAATTAATCTATTTCTCAGACTGATCAATTTTTTAATGTATAGAGTGCTTTGCCTCAGCATAAATTAAGGTTTTTCAAACTACCATACAATAAGAGCAGAATACATACAAAAAAATAAATGTGAAACACGAAAAATATTCGTTTTCAGAATTTTTGGAATACATAATTTACATTATTTTTTGAAGAAGACATTTCTTTCTCTATAAGACCTCGTCCCATGACGATGAATTGAAATTACAAAATCTCGTTTCTTAAAGCTTTAAATATATACTATTCACTTCATTAACTATTATTCCTCATCCCAGTGCGAAAATCGGAAGCGTTTTGGTGACTGGAGCTAACCGGGGCCTAGGACTGGAATTTGTAAGGCAGTTTTCCCAACTAGAGGATGCTCCAGATTACATTTTTGCTACTTACAGAAACGAGAGCACATTGCAGGTATGCCATCCTTTTTAACCCCTTCCTCCTCGCTCCCGTGATATTTCCGGGCTAAAGCACGGCCAACTTCAATAACAAGAAGAAGCTCTCCCAAACATGAGCGTAGACGGAATTTTTGACATCACTGTTCCGAGTGCCGAAGATCGAGAAACTAGTTCGGACGCATTCGGAATCCTAAAAATGTAGTTAGCCGTGAGCGAATGGTTCCGAACAGGTTTTGAGACCTAGGTTTTCTTTTTCGGAACAACGTCACTCGGAACTATGACGTCAAACTTACCTTCCCCGTGCGTGTTTGGGAGAGTTTCTTTGGCCTTAGTATTTGAGTAGGCCGTGGCTGAAGTGCTCACCAATAGAGTGTCATTGCTGGAAAACCAACTTATAACCAAATCATAATGGTCCTGAATGTTGACTTTTCCTGTGCACTTCAAGCTAAAAACAAGTGTAAAATTTGAAATGAATTCATAGACAGTTCATACACATATTTTTATATTAAATTTAGGGATAAAAATAATAGGCATTTCTATGAAGTTTTCTTGAAATTACCTGATCGGTAAATTATTAAATATTTAATAAGACATTGATGTATTACCAAAGTAGGCTTCATAATCTCAATCAGCTTTTGCACATGCGACACCACTGTTGTAGCCTTTTGCGAACAAGTTATTTTGTTTAAATCATTTATGTGTTTCAATCGGAAGAGTTTATAGAAAACAATTTTTTAATATTATATATAAATATTAAAATTCACAAAATCAAATTTATACAATTAAAAATGTAATTTATTTTTCTCTAATTTGTTTAGTTAAAAGACTTTCTATGTTTGGAAGCAGTTATTTATCTCTAGATTTTTTTTCGATTGATATTCAAATATCGTCTAAATTCCGTCCCATCTACTCTCTACTATCGTCCCATCTGTTTGCAGTGTCTGTGGTATGTGATGTAAACAAACGGTAGGGAGGCAGTCATATTTATAATATCGTATCTTTTTTTAACTTATTAACACGTAATGTAAGCGAAACTCAAGAACTCATAAAATGTCAATTTTTTTTAACAAAGAATTTTTCAATTGATACTTTTTATTCTGTTAAACCTATTCAGATACTTCTTACGGATAAGTTTCTATTTGCAGGAATTACACAAAATTCAACAATATTCAAAGAAGGCGCAAGTGATTTTAGTCAAATTGGGTAAGTACAAAATATTTGAATACTATGGTGGAATATATGCATTGATATTCAATTTAGGAATAAATACCTTATTTCGAATATCACCGCATATCATTATTTCTTAAAATATCTTCTTAAGGGGTCTAAGGAGTCTTAAAAATGTGCAAAGAAGGAACTACAAAGCATAGTTTAATCTTTCATGTAATTTTTTAACTACTCAATATACAAGTATAATTTTTTTATATGTAGTTCTACAAGATTTATTTAATATGAAACAAATTTTAAAATTTATCAAACTTTAACCAAAACTAAAATAAGTGATATTAAACATAAAGCTATTTGAACACATTGTGATTAGGCTTGCGCGGCAAATTGTGAGGTCAAGATTGAACACATGACCAAGAAAATGACTTTATATTGTACAAATATGTACAAACAAAGACTTATACCTAAATTCTCAGCTCAATTTTAATTAGAATTTATTTTAAGAACTTTTTTCTAAAAAAATTTATAAAAATTTTTGAATTTTGATTTAAAAAATTTTTAAAAATTATTTCTAATTAAAATTGAGCTGAGAATTTAGGTATAAGTTCTAGTTTGTACATATTTGTACAATATAAAGTCATTTTCTTGGTCATGTCTTCAATTTTGACCTCACAATTTGCCGCGCAAGCCTAATCACTATGTGTTCAAATAGCTTTATGTTTAATATCATTTATTTTAGTTTTGGCTAAAGTTTCATAAATTTTAAAATTTGTTTCATATTAAATAAATCTTGTAGAATTACATATAAAAAAATTATACTTGTATATTGAGTAGTTAAAAAATTACATGAAAGATCAAACTATGCTTTGTAGTTCCTTCTTTGCACATTTTTAAGACTCCTTAGACCCCTTAAATCTTCCTTACTCGGCGATAAATCAAACAAAATAAACTTCAGTTACAATTAATGCATAAAACCTATTAAACTTTAAAAAAAAAACGGTATTGAAATGGGATATACAGTACATAAAATATTTACTATTAAATCAGTATTTTGAATGAATTAAACTTTAAAAATTGCAATTATTTTGGAATCGTAATAGTTTATTTCGGGTGTGCTTTATATTTTATTATTGGCTATAAGTATAAGATTCTGCATTTAAAAATAAAAATTATTGATATGACAAATGACAGTGATTGCGCCCTCGAAGGGAAGAGTGTAGGATTTTTAGCCCATTACCCCGCTTGCCATAAAAAACAGTCACAAGAGACCCAAGAGACACACAAAGAAGGACGACACAAACGCATAGACAAATAACAACATTTATTGACAAACACAAACATCTATGCCTTTACCAGGATTCGAACCCGTGCCCAGCAGCTCAAGGGGCTATTATACTGAGAATGTCGTTGATCGATTTACAACTAACTGCTAAGTATCTGTATCTAATTGAGAAATTAGCCCTATAAACCTTGAGTGTAAAAGCTTTCATTATATACACATCAGCTTTCATTATATACACATCAGCTTTCATTATTAGTTATATCATTTACAAAATTATATAATTTGTTTCATTGCAGATGTAAGATTTTTGGATCAAATCAAGGCAGCAAAGGAGCAGGTTGAACAAGTAGTGGGTGATCGAGGACTCAATTTGCTAATCAACAATGCTGGGGTGAATCAGATCTTGGAATTTCCAAATATTACTTTTGAAAATATGGAATTTATTTTCAAAACAAACACCGCGGCACCCGTTATAGTTACACAGGTATATAAATACATCCTTTTCATTCGATAATATTAATTGTTTATGCATACTATCAGATATGTTGAAATACCTACAGATGAAAAATCTTTAAGTTAATAAAAAACAACCATTTGTTCCAAACAATATAATATTATCAAGGTTGCTGATTGTTTTAACTCCAGCTAGTAGAGAGCGTCTTTTAGAAACTGGTTTGAGATTTGTTGTTTTGAAAATGTTGTATTACTTTTAATTATGACTTGTGGAGTTTTTGTGAATGTGATGTCGATGCGCTTCTGTGAATGAAGTTTTAAGATTGAAAATTTTTTACGAGTACCTTTTATAAACTTAATGGAATTTGCTTTAGTCAAGAGGTGAGTTTCACTGATGCTGTGTGACTGATTTAAGGGGTCATAGGAGTCTTAAAAATGTGCAAAGAAGGTACTACAAAACATAGTTTGATCTTTCATGTCAGTTTTGAACTACTCAATGTATAAGTATAATTTTTAGCCTACTTTTCTTTTTTTTTTTAATTCGAAGAATTAAAAAAAATAAAAAAGTAGGTATTGACATGCGGTCGATGTCCGTCCGTCCGTCCGTCTGTCTGTCTGTCTGTCCGTCCGTCTGTCCGTACCCCCCTTCCAAAATCGGTTCTATCCATCCGATCTTAAAAATTCTTTTTTTGTTAGAAAGCTATGACCTCAGAGACCCGACTTTCATACTTTTTGTCCGTCTGTCTGTACGAACGGACGGACATAAATCTACTATTTGTCGACGAATTTCCCATTGAATTAGCATTGAAATTCAATTTCGAGTCATTTAAATCGCTGAATTTAACTACAAATGCTACGGAAAAGTGATATACGTCAAAAAATTCAGCGTATCCAAATGAGAATATATTGAAAATTTCAGAAAAGAATTCGATTTCTAAGTACTTCAATTACTTAAAAAACTTTAAAATTTAATGCTCATTTAAAAAGCATAGGAAGCCATTTTATTAGAAATAAATCACCATTGCCATGGCAACAATCGCTTGAGAAACTTTAATTCTTTTAGACAATGAATTAAAATAAATTTATTTTTGCGACATCGATCAGTTTGAAATGACGTCAAATATATTTCACTTCAAGATTCTGTATGTAGGTAAGCAATGTTTTCATTCTATTCAAAAGAGAAAAATATTACATATTTATTCTTTGAAATATAATTTTTTGCAAACGATTTAAGTAATAATTATTTAATTCTCGAAATAAAATAAATGAAACTAGCTGAAATTAGCTGTTAAATGTTTAATATAGAATTAATGCTGTGTTTGGCGCCTTTTTACCTGTTAAACACAACTGTTGTTTGGAAGCAGGTTAAGTGACATATTCTGTTACAAACCTACTTGTTTATTTACATTTATTATTTTAAGTGCATTTTGGAATAGTTTTATGGGTTTTTTTCTACGAAAAATTAAATATTTATTTCTAACTGCAAATAAATCATGCGGACGATAAGTAATATTTATTTTATTGGTGATAGAAAATAAATGAAAATAATGGCTTTACGAAGTTGAAATTATAGCTAGATGCTGTGGTTAGTGAAATTTATTCTTTTGTACATAAATTTAATGTAGAAACGGTTGTTGATGTCACTTACTGTAACGATCCTAGTTTTTTCAAGATAAGAATTTTAGTAAGTATTTAAGTAACAGGAAAGTAGGCTATTTTAGTTCTTTTAGAACTTCTTGTTTTATATGTAATTCTACAAGATTTATTTATTATAAAACAAGTTTAAAAATTTATGAAACTTTAGCCAAAACTAAAATAAATGATATTAAACATGAAGCTATTTGAACACATTGTGATCAGGCTTGCGCGGCAAGTTGTGAGGTCAAAATTGAAAAAATGACCAAGAAAATGACTTTATATTGTACAAATATGTACAAACAAAGACTTATACCTAAATTCTCAGCTCAATTTTAATTAGAAATTATTTTAAGAACATTTTTCTAAAAAAATTAACAAAATTTTTAAAATTTTGATTTTAAATTTTTGAAAAAATAATTTCTAATTAAAATTGAGCTGAGAATTTAGGTATAAGTCTTTGTTTGTACATATTTGTACAATATAAAGTCATTTTCTTGGTCATTTTTTCAATTTTGACCTCACAATTTGCCGCGCAAGCCTGATCACAATGTGTTCAAATAGCTTCATGTTTAATATCATTATTATAATTTTGGCTAAAGTTTCATAAATTTTAAAACTTGTTTTATAATAAGTAAATTCTTTAGAATTACATATAAAAAATTTATACTCATTTATTGAGTAGTTCAAAAATGACATGAAAGATCAAACTATGCTTTGTAGTATCTTCTTTGCACATTTTTAAGACTCCTGTGACCCCTTAATAAAAATGGATTTTGCGTCTCCAATCCAATTTAGAAAAATAGGTTCTCAATTACACTCCCTGCCAACCTAAGTTGGGTAAATAGAAATATGCTATGGAGAAGATCCTTCCGCGTATGTAAAGAGTCCCATAAATAATTTGTGAATACATCCAGAAAGCATGTTTAAAACATTAATTTCGTTTGAAGTTTAACAGATTTGAATATTTTTTGAGAAAATTTGGCAATTTTATCGGAATGAAAAGGGTATTTCGATTAAATCATGTTCAGATCATTCGTATGTAAATATTACCTCACAAGAGTTTCAAGTTAACGGACCAATCGCACTTTTCCCTCTGCCTTTTTGACTCTTTGTTGTTACCCAAGTTAGGTTGGCACGGAGTGTAGAATTAAATATCGAGTTAAAGGGTTTTTGATTTTCATGCAACGAAAGAAGTTCAAAGTCAATGCTACTGTTCGTTAATTGTTTCTTTCAGGTCTTCTTGCCATTGTTACAAGCAGCTTCCAGCACCTCTAACATTGACGGAAAGAGCGTGTCCAAAGCAGCAGTCATTGGCATCACATCCCTGACTTCAAGCCTTCAAAGAACGGGTGTAGAATTCTCGCAAGATTTAATTGTTGCTGCTTACAAAATTAGTAAGGTGGGTGTTAATTGTAATGTAATTTTTATTAAAAATGAAAAAGTTTTATGTAATAATTGTTCATTATTGTTTATCTGACTGTTAACACTTTGTGAGTCAATCAGCATGCGCATAGATGGCGCTCATAAGTATACTTGCGCAAAGCCGATGCGCGCTGGGACATACCTTTGACTTCTCCATAGTAACCACTATTACGTTGTGTGGCGACCATGATTGATATGGAACAGTCTTTTAATGTACAGTAAGACTTCAATTATACGAAGTTCTAAGGACTATCTGAATTTCAGAAAAAATTCCATGGGGCCATATGTTAAGGCTGCTCATCACCCTAATACCCGTCCTCCTTCGATCGGGCTTGCTAATGTTAAGTCTATGGGGAAAAAATGGTTTTTGTTCCAAAAAAAGTCAAGAAATTTTAGGAATATTTTGATGCGGTTTTTTTAAATTCATAATACTCCAATAAAGTAGTGCTTTTAGAGGTTATTTTTTTAAAAACGTTACTTGCCTTTTTTTAATAGAAAAAAATTTAGATTAAAAAAAGTAAATAACGTTTTTAAAAAAAATCATTAGCAAGCCCGATCGAAGGAGGACGGGTATGGGGGTGATGAGCAGCCTTAATCTTTGTATTTGTTGGATGTCATGCCTAGTATTTTTTAGGGACCGACTAAAATGTATTACGACGCATGGCATCCAGCAAAAACGAACAATAATAACGAGAATAAAATTTTATATTGCGCATTTAAACTTTCATGAAACCAGTTCTATGAAAACCACCTAAGTTGAATAAAAATAAACTATTAAAAGAGATTTACTTTAAACTGCCAAAACAGCATCTTGCAATGTTGTCTTGGTTGAGTTGATGGCGACCGAAACTGTAACTACATGAACCCTACAATTTTTTAAGTAAATAATTGATGATAAACTTTTTTCCGAATAACTCCAATTATCTGAATTCCTTATTATCTGTATGTGGTTAGGTCCCAATTGCTTCGTATAATTGAAGTTTTCTGTACTTACTTCTTCCGCAACGTCTCTAGAACACACAGAAGCGTAACTGAATAACGAATTGTTACCTACTCACAGCATTTTGTATATTCCATTCTATTTCAGGGTATGTTTACGAATGTAGATGCATAATATAATGTATTTCAAAAACTGACCTAATTTCTCTTTTAAACTGTATTTCACAAAACATTCGTAAATGTAATTAATTCTGAAATTTGAAGTTGCGCCCCTGATATGAGTAAGAGAGCAACCAAATTTTATTTTTCATGACCTAAATTGTCAAAATTGACTTATTTCTTGCAACTGATTGGTCGATATAACTACGCACGATAGAAAAAGTACCTTCAAATATTGTTAATTTCGGCCATGGAAAAGGAAAGCACAGTAAAGCACAAAAGAAGAAGGCTAGAGCGGTGCATCTTGGGATACATCAATGCCAGTCTCCATAGTTTCGGCTTCTATGTTATGCGCAGTAGCTCGAAAAACCTGACAGCCTTGCATCAAACCATTTGAACTGATGGACCCCTTTACTCCGATTTCCTAACTCTATGATTGCGACTAAAAAATTATCTCCATAGATCCATAGGTTTTGGCAATTTTTTAAAGAATAAGTTAGATGAACTAATTACTTGAAAATTAATGACTGAGTTTCTCTTGTATGTACCCAATTTGGCATTTTTAGGTAAATGATATATAATATTTGATCTAGAGAGAGTAGCCCATTGGGGAATGCAATCAATTTTTCAACAATCCAAATTGAGTTCCAGTTATTAAAGAATAATGGTAAAGGAGATCTGAGATAAATCATGAGTTTTGTATTCGGATAATTACATTGCTACAAACTGGACTACCCATATTTACTGGATTACTCAGTACTCAGAAAAATGCTGGACTGTACATCCACATATTTACTGAACTACCCATATACACTGGACTACATCGGAAGTATAATATATATTTCTTAGACAAAATTTATGTATAAGAGTAAAAATAGCTTATTTACAGGGCTTATATTTTTCATTTTTGTGTCCAAAGATGCATACGAAGTCTCTTTTTTCTTGTTTACATACACTCTCAAAACAAACGAGCTATTTTAACTCAGTCTGAGTTAATTTTTAGTTCTCCAGTGTCGAAAATGCACTTACCCTACAGTTGTGGATCACTTGTATTTTAAACCTGCGACAGGATCACTCCGAACGAGTGATTTTAATTTTGTCTGAGTTAATATTCACTCCTTTCCAGTGTCGAAAATGCACTTCTCCTACAGGAGTGGATTTCGATCTTTTGTTTTGAGAGTGTATACTTATTTACAAAACAATATAGACAATATTCTGATTTTATATTTCAGGCTGGGTTTAACATGGCCATGAGAATAATGGCAGCTGAAGTCGCAAAATATGATATCCTGGTGTGCAACATTGAACCTGGATGGGTCAAGACGGACATGGGGACACAAAATGCAGAACTTGAACCATCCGAAAGCATTGGCGCCATGATCGAAACCTTTGGAAGGTTGGATGAAACCAACCAAGGGGCTTTCATTAATCGTTTTGGAGGAACTTTTCCTTTCTAGGAAAAAAATGACCGATTTTGTACCCAAAACAACTCAGATCTGTACTTATTTCTTGTAGTTTGTGTTGAATTATAGATTTGCAGTTATATTTTTGGATATTTTTTTTTTAAATATTGTTTGCGTAAATTGCTTACCTCATGTCTTAATTTACACATGATATTTCTTGTTATTGATTTTTCATTTCTGCAATGTATACCAGTGTTAAACTATCATTTGATTTCTTTTTAATAAAGCTTATAATCCGACTCCTATTCCGTGTACTTTTATGATTTATATCACTGTTAGAGATCTCTATCCTCGTACATAACGAAACACATTTTAGACACTTAAGCAAGCAGGCAACCTGCGACCCCCAAAAGTCCCGAAGACCTCGTACAATGTCGCTAGAAATTCGGTTGAGTGAAAGCTCAGCTGTCGACCTAGTTATTTGAACAGGATTCTAAATTGCAAGGCGTAATAAGCTGTGTTAAATCTCCTTAGAAATAGACAACTGGAATACATACAAACTGTCCTAACCTAGCCAATTTAAGGCCCGTCCGTAGCTGAGTGGTTAAGGCATCCGCCTCAGGATTCAGCCTTCTCAGGAGTGCGGGGTTTCGAATCCCACCTACACTGAGAAAAAAAATCTGTAACCATTACAGAAAAAAATTTTGTAGAAAACTTTTCCTAGAAAATTTCTAGTAATAATTACTAAAAATAGTGCTGTAAAACACATAATATATTTTTGTTAGCATTACATGAATATATCATGTAAATTTACAAGACTATTTTATGTATCACACACAAGTATTGTTTCTGTAACCATACAAGAAAATTTTATGTATCCTATACAAGTAATGTTTCTGTAACTTTACAAGACTATATTATGTACCCTCTACTAATAATGTTTTTGCAACTTTGCGCGACTAATTTATGTAGCCTACACAAGTATTGTTTCTTAGAAAATTCATCTTTAATTTAATAAATGTTGGCAAGTTTTTTTTCCCCAACTTGCAATTATGTTGCCAAAAATTTCTTGCGAACCAACCAATAAATGTTCCAGAAATATAAATTCTTGGATTAACGTTTTGGTTTGCCACAAAAGACTTGAACGTTTTACAATTCAAATTGTGGTAAACTAATTCCCTTGTGGTATACTAAAACAAGCAAAGAATGTATGATTTTCCTATTTCCAGTACATAATGATACACAAGAAGTTTTCGGCAACAAATACATATTTAAAAAATCTAATAAATGTTAATTATAAGTCTAAAAAACTGAAAACGCTAAAAAAATAACTCCACACTAACTCACGAAGCTGTGGGAATAAATTAAAACTTAAAATTACTAAAATTAGTTGAGATATATTTATATAGAAATATCGTTTCATTTTATATAACACTTTCAAGACAGAATTAGAAATTTTGTTTGTAACTAGGAATTTCAGCTAATGCTTGCAGTAAAAAAGCAATACCGAAAAAAAAAATACTAAAAAAATGCAATGCTGAAGATTACTAACATAATGTACACAAATGATATAACACCAGTTACAAATTTCATATTTATTGACAAGCAAAACATTTTTGCCCTAAAGGACCAAGACATTTCTTCTTCCTGTACAAGATCAGCATATGGTGTTTTCAGTCTTATGTATATTCTTCATACATTGCGAGAATTTTTTGCATCCTTAAAAAAACCAAATTGTAAGAGAATTTAAGAAATTAGTTGTATAAATATCACAAGTAAAGAAATTGAAGAGTACACGGGAAGAACCGATTGATTTCTTTAGAGTCTTTCCGTAATTGAAGAGTACAGGGGAAAAACCGATTGATTTTGTAGAGAAGTTTAATTAGCAGGCCACTTACTCGATGATAGCGAGTGATCGCCTAAACTTGTTTAAGGAAATCAGTTCCTACCACAGAGATCATAGTTAAAGTAATAAAGGGGTAGATCACGTGACCTCCAATGCTAACGACAGGATGCGCAAGGAGCTCCTAGAAGAGCCCCAATGAAGCCAGTGTTGTAGGTCACGTGAGCTTCCACTCTAATACTTTTAACTAATATCTCTGTGGCTCCTAGCTACCAACATTAAGGCGATTGACGATCCTGACGCTTGGACTAAGCGAAGAAGAAAGAGAGAAACCGTTTTTCTGCCGCCAATGTAAGCCAAGCAGACAATTGCGGGCGTCCGCCTAATGAACCAATCGGTTCTTCCCCTGTACTCTTCAAATGTCTCCGCTTGGTGGACATTGACGACCGGAAACCGGTTTTTCTTATGGTTCTTCATTTGCGGTACAAACGTGTGACTCGTTCAACTCAACTCTGGCGTGAATTAGGGTTGCCGCGAAAGATAAACAAAGCGAGTAACTGGCTTACTTTACACCAGTTTAGGCGATTTCTCGCTATCATCCCCAAAAGAGGTTATTAAGAAAATCCTTGTACAAAATCAATATTTAAAATTTTGTTCAAATATTTACTTTTACGGACGGAAATCTCCACGGTATCAGTACCCTGTTTTCATTTTTTTTTTCTATTTAAAAGAATTGACAAAAAAAAGGCGTAAGATCAGGTGTAATAATTAAGTGGGTCAAGGATATTGCAGTTTGCAAATAAGGGTAAAGTAGGTAAATTTATAAAAAACAATTACAATTTTTTCAATAATATTTTTTCAATATTCAGGAAATTTTTGAATAAATAACTTATGCAAAAAAAGATGTTATAATTTTACAAATAAATCACAATTTACATCTACAACTTTCTTAAAACTTTATCACTTTTATAACACACTAACCTCACAAACACAAATATTTATTAGTTACCTAAAAATATTTTATTGGAAAATTTATTTTTGCCACTAAAATTTCCTTTTACAAAATTCAAATCCATCTAAGGTATTTATATAATTATAAAGAAACGAAACTTTTGTTCCAAAATTTAGTTCAAAGCACAAAAAAAATCTTACTAAAGAATATATTCTATCAAAGGAATGTTTATCAGTACCTCTTTAGTATAAAAACTAACAAAAATATTCAATATGTTTACCATAAAAAAATACAAACACCTGAAAAATCAAACAAGAAGTTTTAATAGAACTAAAATAGACTACTTTCCTGTTACTTAAATACTTACTGAAATTCTTACCGTAAAACAAGTAGAAAAATCCCCAAACACAGCATCCAGGTTATATCCAAAATCTTTAAAAGTAAAAAATCGATTAGTTGCGTTAATTTTATTTCAATTTGAATTTAATTATACATTTAAAAATAAAAAAAAACATGAAACTACTCCAAAAAAATGAAAATTAAACCCGACCAGATTTCTTATTAAACAGAGCGTTTCTTAGAACGGAACCCCCAGTGTTTAGTTCCCAAGTATGCTTGGTACCCATTTTATCGACTCTCTCACGGGATGAAAGGATGGGTCAACTCGCCCAATCCGAGATTCGATCCTCGAACCCGCAGCGTGGCAATGCAAATCACTACCACTAAGCCACTGGGCCTCCTGGGGACTACATACAGTGGTGGAAATTGATTTATGAACTGACAGTTTTTTCACATTATTTCTCTATTAAATGCATTTTTATCGATTTAAATTTTATGTACTATACAGGCTTTGCATTATAAACTATACACGTAAATAAAATTTTATATAAATTCGTAAACAATTTATTTTCTTGACATTTTAGTTTTAGCATAGGGAAATTGATTTATGAACTTTTGCATTCAATATCAATTAAAAATTGCTAAAACTATTTTTTGTCGCGAATGCTTCCTTGATTTTATTTTTCATAGACAACACAAAACTTTGGGTCAAGTTTTGGTCAAGAAATTTGCGGTTTTTAATGATTAAGTCCTTCTATTCCATAACCGATGCACACTTCATTAAAACCATACTCTATTTGAGTAAATTATTCAAACCAATTGATCTCAGACATTATTCTTGGGGTTTAAGTCATGGCTATTGGCAGGATGATCTAAATGAACAACACTTAGCTCATTAAACAGTCTTTAATTTCGTTTGAAATGTGGATACTTGCGTTATCATGCATAAAAATCTAATCAAAAGCATAGTTTTGCAACGCAAAAAGGAATTAAAGAATTTTCTAGAACTGATCTGCAATAAAGTGATGTTTGTCAACAATTCAGAAACATAACCTTGTTTCTTCGATCATAAGATATCGGGGCCCAAACCATCAAACTTCCACCACTAACATTTCTGCTGAAGACAGATCTTGGTTATTTCCGAAGATCCTTTCAATAACATTTTAAACCATCACGTCCATCCAAATTGAACTTTTTTCATCAGCAAATGTCACTTTTTCCCTATTTCTCTCCCTCCACCTCCACCCAATCAATTTTCATGTAGTTACGACTATATTTTAATAGCCTGTTCTTATGGTGAAGAGTAAGCTTTGGACCAGCCTTCATTTTGGAACATTTCAAGTTCGACGACGATATCAATATTTGTCCTACTCTTCTGGGAGTTACAGGAACTGATTGTTCATAACAAATTCGTCCTGTAATGCACAAATGCTGACACAAATGGTAACTTTTTGGGATACCAGTCCAATAATCCTGCTTTTGTCCCTCGTCCCACGAGGGTTACACCTTTTTTAATGATGGTTTTTGCCAAAGTCAGAATGATTCTTTAAATATTTATGAATTATATTTGTTGATCTTTTAATTAATATGCTAATTTCTCTTAAAGATTTGTTGCAATATTATATAAGGGTCATTTTTTACCTTTTTGGTTTCAGGCAGTCCCGCAAGCTTTCCTATTTAGTAAAATGGGAATAAAACAGATAAATTTCAACAAATTTGGCTTTAATCTTATTTATAAACACTGATAGTAAGCTTCCCTGAAGTTCAAATATAGAACTAGTTAAAATATTTGGTACCTGGGTTCAAAATAAAGTTGAGTTCATAATTCAATTTCCATCATTTGACATGCTTAAAAACTAAAATTAGATATATTTTTATTTAATATCATGATTTGAAAAAAATTATGTGTGTAATTCCTTTATTGTGCTTTGAATATCCAACACACAAAATTTGAATTGTTAGCACTTAATACAAAGCTATATCTGGTGAAAAGAATGATAGTTCATAAATCAATTTCCACCACTGTATTACATAAGTTGTAATACAGCAAACACAATATCCATACAAAACCAAAAAAGGAACTTTAAAAAATCAAATTGCTTATTCTTTGTTTAATAAACATAGCTGACTTTCGACTAATTTATCACCAATCGCAAATGATATTTTGTTTATAATTACTCCGCGAAACTAAACACGATCAAAAAAGCAGTAATCCTCGTAAACAGAACACTTTTCATGGTATATTCACGAAATTTTCATGAACATAAAAACATTAAACAATCATTAACAATGCTGGATACCCTAATAAGAATTATAAATAGAATAATTGAAAAAATATTAGTACTTACCTATTTTTAAACGTGTGTTGCGAAAAAACTTAAAATGGCGATTGGATTGGATTGGATTGGTTTACATAAATTTTCAGGCTTGTGTGCTTGGTCGCAAGGACCCGCTTATAAACCATCGTCAAGTAGGACAACACAAGACACACACAAACACATATGACTGATGTTGCCATCTGTCGACAGATGGCAATATCTGTCGCCACCTAAACAATTTAGACATGTCCCTGATGGGGAGGGAAATTTTCTCCAAGAACCTGTACCCATGGTGAACTGCGCAATGACCGACCACAGGACTTTCGGACCCAACAGATTTTACGAGCACGTACTCCGCGTATACTAGGTAAGTCTTCAGTGGCAACCGGGTCTCGAACTCTCAACCTTTCGATCTCAAGTCCGTGATCCGGACCACTAGGCTCCTTACAGCCCCCTTAAAATGGCGATTTGCGACTTAAATTACGATCGGGGTCAAACTTTAGTTGTCGATGCGCGCGCAACTTCATGTAGAAGAAGATGATTGGCTGGAAGAAATTGAAAATACTAGACATTTCTTTGTAACTGTAGAAACGAAGATTTCTTGTCCGAATTACAAAAACTTTTTTTGTAAAACTGATTATTTCTGTAACATTACTAAAAAATTTTCTGTATGTTTACAGTATTTTTTTCTCAGTGTACTGCCAGTCATCGTATAAATCGGATATCTGTACTAGGGAAGAGTAGAAAATTCAACTCGTCCGAGTACACTGGGACAGACGTGTTCGTTAAATCTGTGGAACCCGAAGGCGTCAGCGTACGATGTCGCTCGAAGTTCCGTTGGGTGCCCGCTCAGGTGTCGACTTCATCACTTGATCAGGGTTCTAAATTGCGATCGTTATTGGCTGTGTTAAAGCTCCTAAAGGAGGCTAGAAATAGGCAGCAGGAAACGATTACATTACCATTAACCAATTTATTTTGAAGTTGAATGAAAGATATGAAGGGGGTGTTAATCATTTAGGGGAAAGTCTAATAAAACGATGTTTTTTTTTATAGAGCAAGGGTAATGTGACCAGATTTTCAAAACAAATATAAAAAGAAAATAAAAGTAGATAGTTACGATTATTCTGAGCATTCAAACATAGAATTAATGGACCAACAATAATTTTAAGGTCATATGATAACGATTTTAAGAAAGAGCACATTAGAGGACAGTTTGTAAAATAAATATATTATTTATATTTTCTCCATTTTTTTTATTTAAAGTAAGGACTGTAACAGAAAAGTTTAATGTTTTGATGGGACATGAGCGCCGCTGGATAGTGCTGACAAAGTGCGGGAGTGTCCCGACGAAAACAGGATGTCTGGTCGGGTCACTTTATATATTAGTTTAAAATTTAGTATTCTGGAATTAGTTGGTTTCCTCCAGAAAAATATCGTTTTTAGGCACTTTCTATTTCCAGATTGAGAAATGGAGAGGAAATGTTTCCAGGTTTTGTTTTAATGTGTTTTATATGGTTTTCAATACCTGTACGCATTATTTAAAGCTATTATTTTTTTATATTTTGGATATTAATATACAGGGTGGTTATAAAATAGCGCTCGCTATTCGGAGTGGTCTGTAGCTTTAATGAATAATCCAAATGCATCAAACATTGAGACACTTACTAATCAAGAAGGGGGGAAAAGAATGGAATCGCAAAAAAAGATAGAATTCTAAAAAATAATCATAAAACGAATAATCGTAAAAAACAAACTCGTCTCTTGACCAGGGTTCTAAATTACGAGGCGTCGTCAATTATGGCCAATTACGGCTAACACAGCCAATCCCGCCTCATGCTTTAGAACCCTGGTCAAGAGACGAGATTCTTTTTTTTTTTCGAAAAAGAATGGAATCATAAAAAAGAAACTCGTCTCCTGACCAAGGTTCTAATTACAAGGCATATACAGTTATCGCTAATTACGGCCAACACATCCAATTACGCCTCGTAATTTAGAACCCTGGTCAAGTGACGAGCTTGTTTTTCATGATTCCATTCTTTCCCCCCTTCTTGATTAGTAAGTGTCTCAAAGTTTTTTGCATTTAGATTATTCATTAAAGCTACAGACCACTCCGAATAGCGAGCGTTGTTTTATAACACCCTGTACCTTTTGGGGTCTCTAGCGGCTACCGAAATGCAGAATGAAAATAAATTCTTAATCGATACTTGAATAGTGAATCGATGTTAATTGGACGTGGTACCCAAATATTTTTCAAACTATCGATTTTTAAGTTTTTACTTTTTATAATTCACAAAATCTTTCTGAACATTTAGTGAAAGCATAATAATGATATGTTTTGTAGAAAAAAAGTTATTAAATATTTTCTGTAGTCATTCCTTTAAGTTTGAATACGTATTTCGTCTGCTTTCAACCTTTTTTTCACTGTTTCGCGTTTTTCGAATCTTGTGCTTAACAAATCCCTAAGGGTTCTTTTCTAATTAAGTTAGAATTTCGCAGTTTTTAACCTGTGTTCTTCTATGTGTGGTGCCCGAAATTGTGCATGGAATAAGGTCTACTCTGTATAGTTTTTTGTATTTGAATTAAACAATTTGTATTTTTTTTGGGGAATTTTCAGTATAAATGCATGTTACTGGTTAACTGTAGCTCACATTTTAAAATCCATGCACAGTTCTTGAACAAATTGTACTAAAAACAAACTATAAAGTCTTGTGGAGTTTTTCTCAATATTGAAAGAATAGTAGCGCTTTTAAAAAATTTCAAAATTTTGACTTTTTTTTAAAAATAAATGACAAACTACTTGCAAATATATATTTTCATTGCTGGAAAATGTTTATTTGGAATGAACCATTGCATAAAACCACTATAATTTACAAGTTTATGTTAATATTTCTAGAAATAATGTTTTGGGTACTGCACCCTTTAATTGGGAACCCTTTAAGTCGGAACAAAGTAACAATCGGACCACCGATCGAAGGAAAACTTGAAATGATATAAGCTGGAAGGAAATGCGTCAACTGATACAAACCAATTGGATTTTTATTTAAAACTACCTTAAACTTGTGATTCAAACTGTCGCAATGAGAATGTTTCAGATGATGTAACGCTTTTGTTTTCATTCTCAATTTAATGTGATTTCATTGTTTGTTTCGGTTTCACTCTCAAATAGATCTTCATAGATAAAAAAAATATTCTTTCTATGCAAGCTTTCTTTAACGAATCATTTGAACTACCACCAACACAGCACGAAGTTGTCATTTCAAAAATTGAATAAGTAAAACGTACTTAGAAAAGTCATTTTCCCATACCAAAACAAAAGTAATTTCAGACAAAAAAAAAATGAAAACAAGACCGTTGGAGCTGCTGCTATTCAAGACTTGAAAAAACCGAAGGATATAAATTCTTTAAAAATAGATATCTGAAATGAAAACTTTTAAAAGTTATCACTGTTAGTTGTACTCAACATTCATTATGTAACGATTCATTACGTTGTAAACGTATTTCATTACGTTTACTCGAATGACAGAAAAAGATGACATGACAAAACAATTTTTTAACTTCGAAATTATAGCGTCATTTCCTGTCTGGATTGATCAAGACTGGAAATGACGCTACGCAGTAAAATATTTGTCAACAAGTTTACGGTGTCGATAAGTAAATAATTACGATGAGTTTCAGTCCATTTCATATTTCAATCTGCCGGTTGTATATTTTTAATTAATACTGGAGTTATAAAAGTAATGTTCTATTTCCTGTTTCTCAGTAATTAATTGGTTCGCTAAAATGAATTTCAAGGTCCAGACTTGCTTGCTGCTGTTGGGCATACTATTCTTCAAAAGTACTCTAAGGTAAGTATTTCCAATTTACTGTATCTTATTTTTAATACCTAAAACACAAATGATTAAACTATTTAAAATAATCTATTTCCCAGACTAATTTTTTTTATATATATATTGAGTGTTTTGCCTTAGCATAAATTAAGGTTTTTCAAAATTCCATACAATAAGAGCAAAATATATAAATAAAAAAATAAATGGGAAACGAAAATTATTCGTTTTCAGAATTTATGGAAGTTATAATTTAAATTTTTTTTCTATATAAGACCTCGTCTCATGACGATGAATTAAAATTACAAAATCTCAAAGCTTAAATTTGAAGCAAAATTTAGGGGAGAGCAGGGGAATACCGCCACCTCGGGTAATGCCGCCACCCCTTGTATCTCGCCAGCGGTGTGTATGGGAGGGGTCTGTGAGCGCTGATCTGTAGCAGGAAACAAAGTAATTTGTAGTATAGACGCTAATGGCCGTGCGGTGAGTTGGTGTAAAGTTATTTAAAAAATACGGTTTTTAGTGATTTTCATCTAATCTTGAGCTTTATGAAATTAAGCGATAAGTGACTGCTATCTCTAAGTTAGATAAATCAGTTATATATCATTTAAAAGAGTAATTATTTGGCTATTTTATCACGTCATTAATTTGGACGCTAGGCTAACTACCTTTCTTTAAGCAACCTTCTACGCCATTTTGTCTTACTGGGGTAATGCCGCCACATCACTCTGGGGTTATGCCGCCACATGCAAAAGGATGGCGGCATGATCCGTAAAATAGAAATTTCATATATTGGCCCTACAACCTATTAGTTTTCGTTAGAGATGCCACGTATCCGAAAAAGAATAACTGAACTGTTCAAATAGACCAACGAAGCTTTTAAAAAAAAAACCTGCATATAGTTAGTTGCACACAGAAAGTTAATAAAAGAGCTGTATCCTGTACAATTTACCATTCCAAAGTTAATTAAACCTATTTTAGTTCTATATGTTTTGCTTTATTATGTAATTTTTCATTATTTATTGATTATTTGCTTTGTTTATTGATGTGGCGGCATAACCCCAGTGGTGTGGCGGCATTACCCCAGATACCGGGGTAATCCCGCCACTGTGCGAGCTTTAGAAAAATACAATTTTATTCAGTTTCTATTAAAGATTTAAATTTTAAAAAGTCACTACAAGATAGGTTATGAACTGTAGTATGCTATGCTCATTACAATTTACATTAATTGCAACACAATACTGCATGAAAATTCAATTTCCCTTAAGGTGGCGCCATTCCCCTTCTCTCCCCTAATGCTGACTCATTGCTCCATTTTCACTTCAACAACAGGAATTTAAGCTAAGTTTGAAGGTAACCTTTCTATGAGAATCACTTACTTCAAAATTGTAACATTTGCACTGGAGCAAAAAAAAATCTCTTCAATATGCAATATTTTGTGCCATCTTCCGGCTTTTAGTTCTCCTACAGTTAAGTTAGTCCTGTAAATAACCGGACTTATAATAATGTAAAAAGTAAAAGTAATAAATGTTAATAAATGTAAAAAGAGAAATATCCGTTTTCAGAGTCTTTGGAAGTTAAAATCAGCCGTGCTTCAATATGATTGTGTCGGGCGAATATTGTCTTTGTTAAAGTTACTTATGTATGACTTTCTTGGTGGGGGGCAAGATCGTCAAGCACTGCGACATAAAGTCTATTGTACTAAGCCCCAGAAATGACGCAAGCACAAGAGACACACAAAGAAAGAGACGTTACACACACATCGACAAATAACAACATTTATTGACAGTCACAAACACCCATGCCTGACCGGGATTCGAACGCGACCCCAGCAGCTCCAAAGGCTAGAATCCTAACGAGTGTGACACCGGGGAGGCAAGTTACTTATGTAAGACCTCGTCAAGGTTTCACTTCTTGAAGTTATAAATAAATACAATCCACTTCATTAATTCGTCTTCATCACAGTGAGAAAATCGGAAGCGTTTTGGTGACCGGAGCTAACAGGGGCCTAGGACTTGAGTTCGTGAGGCAGTTTTCCCAACTAGAAGATGCCCCGGATTACATTTTTGCTACTTACAGGAACGAGAGCACATTACAGGTATGTTATCTTTTTTAACCCCTTTCTTCTGGCTCCCGCAAAA
This sequence comes from Hylyphantes graminicola, assembly GCA_023701765.1. Classification (NCBI taxonomy): domain Eukaryota; kingdom Metazoa; phylum Arthropoda; class Arachnida; order Araneae; family Linyphiidae; genus Hylyphantes; species Hylyphantes graminicola. The sequence goes on from CM043118.1 coordinate 17,877,752, forward strand.
ATAACAGGGTGAGGTTTAGTTCTCTGTTTCTCTTCCCCTTGATATTTCCGGGCTGGAGTATTCACGACTCTCCTTGCCAACCCCTAACTTGGGTAAAAACAAAGAGTAAAAAGGCAGAGGGAAAAGCGATATTGGTCCGTTAGTTGAAATCTCTTGTAAGGCAACATTTACATAGAAAATTATCTTAATACAATTTAACCAAAATACTCTTTTCATTCTGATAAAATTGTAAAATTCCTATATCATTAATTCCTATATAATTTGAATTTCCTATTTTAAGTGAATTTTGGAGTAATATCATGGTTTCTGTTACACGAATAATTAAATATGTTTTTATAACTGCAGATAAGTCATACAGACGATAATTAATATTTATTTTATTTGTGATAGAAAATTAATGAAAATAATTTATTAGGCTTTAAGAAGTTTAAATTATAGCTGGAGGGTTTGTTTAGTGAAATTTATTCTAATGTGTAGAAATTTAATGTGTAAACGGTTGTTGATGGACACTGTTACGAACCTAGTTTTTTCTCGATAAGAATTTTTGTAAGTATTTAAGTAACAGGAAAGTAGCTATTTTAGTTCTTTTAGAACTTTTTGTTATTATTGAAATTTGCATTTCTTAACCGGACGTTTCATGGCCTTTGTTTAGTTGAAGTTAATGTCCTAGGACAGATTTTTTTCTAAGAAATCTTATAAGCACATCTAATTTTATAAGCATTAACTTGAAGCGAATAAACTTCCCGTGAAGATGATATTGCTTCATTGAGTGTCTGAATGCAAAAAAAAATTAAAGTTACAAAATCCTTTTAAAAGCCAGAACAAACGATAAGGCAAATAACTGAGCTTTTGTTTATCAATGATAATATTAATCTATCAATTTAGTAAAAAATATGTATTTTTTTAGAATGACGTAAAATATTGTTCATTTCGTGGACTGAAATTTTGATAATAATAATTTTACTTGAGTTAGTATAGTGTGGTTCTTTAAATGCATATACTGTGTTTTCTCGCCCGAACAATCCGCTTGGCGTTATTTGCTCCCGCCAAAACAAAAAAAAATTAAATTTAATATTTTATTAATTTAAAAAATAAATACATAAAAGTATTTTAATTTTAAATCAGCTAAATATATTTTCTGTGTAACAAAAGTAAAAAGTAAAAAAAAAATTAAAACTGTAAACTAAGTAAAAACTAAAATGGCTTACTGTGAAAAATAGAAAAAATTAAGGAACAGCACAATTCACACGTACTTTGGTCAATTTGAAACAGTACTGTCATCCATGGCATATTGAGCAACTGACAGTGTTGCTTTAATTATAACCAAAGCAATCAGTCAACTCTGATGATTTTTTTCAAAAATTAATATCAAATGGACACGTTTCAGATCACGAGTGGCAACAGAATTACCCGAATGAAACTAAATTATTTCTTGAGCCTCAATTGTTAAATGCATGTCAAGGGGATACACATCACCAATCGAAGGAAGTGGAAATGAAAGCTGGATTGGAAGATTACGTCACCTGATTGCATTTTATGATTAATATATTTGCATTTTTTTGTAATGGAAATGACTCACGAGTTTAAAGAACGAGCCACATTCAAATTTCATTTCAAGGAATAATTCAGTCTAAAATAACGATTCAGATTCTTGAACGTTTCCAATTAATATAACAGTTCTTTTGACCAACTTTTCCGTTCCTGATTTTTTAAACAAAACCTTCAGCCATGGCGAATTCTAACACAACTGAAGATATATCTATCAACATCCAGGCAGTTCACGACGTATTGAAAGAGAAGTGTGCAGGAACCGTGGATCCCGCCGCAAGCGTATACCTGGCTGCCGCATTGCAAAGCATCGCTGTGGAACTTGTTCAAGCAGGGGCCAGAAAAGGAGCCGACGCCGATGGAAATGCCCCAGCCACCATTACAAAGACGATGCTACAGCAAGCCATAGAAGGCGATGAAGAACTGAATCGTGTTTTCACCTCTGCAGATTAAAGTATAGCGGACATCCTAAAATGGCTCAAAATTTGTACATGTAGATGGTGGAAATGCCTATGTTCAATATACAGTTAAAAATATCATAATAAATGGGGCTCAAAATTTGAAAAATAAATCCTGTTTTAGGTTTTTGTTTTAGAAACAGCGATGATATAATGGTCCGGCTCTTAATTTGAGACTTTTGGCGAGCATAAAATTTAACGTAGGGTTTCTATACGTATATCGAGTTGTGTGAAATAATGAAATAGAATGTTTACCACATTTTGACATCGTAACACAAATCGCCAAACAGAGCCAGCTATTATATCACAGGTGTTCCGTATTTTATTTTCGTAATTTAAAATATTGAGTATGGAAAACTAGTAGCTCATTAACGATGATTTCATGCAAGAAAATTTGCTATGAGAAAATAAACTTTCTGCTTCACTTGAAGAGTTTGGTAAAAATTTAATTTCGATTTTCAGTTAAAATGGAGTTCCTATTATTAATGTAGTGGATATTTGAAAAAGGAAAATCTGCTCTATCTTTTTATTTTTCCAAGTTACGATAATGAAGATCATTTTAAATAAGTATCAACACAAAATAAAAAAAAACACAATATTTTAAAAATATTTAGTAACAGCAAAATGTCAAACAAATACAAATTGAAAACTTTGTCGCTCTCGCCAAATGTCGTCGGTACGGGTAGTATATGATTTGAATTTCTAGTTCACATAAAAATTCTTTATTTTGAAAAAAAAAAAATCCGTATTTTTGCTTGTGGAAATTAGCGTATACGTATGATTTCAAAGTTCGTTTTTGGGGAGCTAAACGTAAATTTCTAGAAATGGGCTCGGCTTGGCTTGGCGTCGTGTTTAAATGTTGGCGACTGCGCGTAGACTGACTTTTCAGATCGAATGCATATCATACAGTTTTCAACATTTATTTTTAGTTGGTAATATGCAGAAGGGTATTTCGAGTACAAATTCTGTGTGTTTGTGTGAAAAGAGTTATATTCATAAGTACTTTTCCTTCCAACATAAATAACAAAAAGTAAGCAAATAAAAAAATTGTAATAACTTATTATCACATATACCAACGGCATAAAACAATATAAATGAGAATTAATTTATTTAAATTAAAAAGACTTAATATTTTGTAGTATATTTTACTCTAAGGAAAAATTTAAAAACATTAATTGCCATTTTTTAAAATTTTCATTTATATCGTTGGTGTCCCCCCCCCCCATCTTAACCACCCTCTATACCTTTATACAATTGTATTGAGATCAAATATTTGGTTAAAACAAATTTAACAGTATCCTTCGTTATTTTGATTTAGTAATTCAAGTTCATTCGCATGATTTAGATTTTTTAGGGGGATTAAGATGGGCACCAACCTCAAACAGTTTTTTTATGGCAGCGAAACTTAAATTATACTATTAATTATGAATAGGAAGTTTTAAATAAGAGATTGGCATTCATTTTATATCACGGCTTTTTCAGCCACAACTTTCATAATGACTTGTTTTTTGTTATAAAATAAATACAAAGTTTTTTTTTTTTTTTTGAGGTTGGCGTTTGTTTACTTTTACGAAGTTTTGGGGGGGATATCAGTAGTTTCTTTTAAATAATAAAATATACAGACACTATATGACCACAAAATTGACGACAAGATTTCAATGTTTATCGAGAATTATATAATTTCCGAGAACCAAAAAATATTATTTCGTACTCTTCATAGAAAAAGCAAAGTGTTTAAAAAGTTTGAATGTGAATATGAACTGAATCTGGCAACCAAATATGAATGTTTACTTTTATAGATCAAGATCATTCATTCCATTATCGTTGTTGGCTGTTGATATATTTTCTTTAAATAAAAACTCCAAAAAATTTTAATGGCGCATTCCGTTTATTAATTAGAATTCCAAAGTTTTTTCAATCTGTTGATTCAGATATTTGATTAATCATATATTTAAAAGTTGTAATGGCGGCTTGTTCGTTGTGTTTTTGAACTCTGACGCTCTTTGATGAAAATATAGCAAAAGTCGTTTGGCGTGTTTTTGGAGGTACTTGGCCGCCAGGACGGCTTGTTTATCGCCAACCATGCCGCCAATGGTAATATAGATTTTAATTAATTAAAAATAGAAAGAGATATTTTTGAAATTTCAAACTTATGAAAGGGCCTGAATTACGGCATTCTTAATCGTTTAGTAAAAACAGGTTCTATATTCATGGTCTAGTAATGGCTGTAGGTCTGGGCAAAAATTTGGTCAAAATTTAACTAAAATTGCTCGAAAGATTTCATTTTCGAAAATTTGATAATTTTTTTCTCTGCTGCTTTTTATTCTAGAATATCCAAATTTTTAGCCTACTTTTTTTTTTCAATTCGAAGAATTAAGAAAAATGAAAGAGTAGGTATTGACATGCTGTCGATGTCCGTCCGTCCGTCTGTCTGTCTGTCCGTACCCCCCTTCCAAAATCTGTTCTATCAATCCGATCTTAAAAATTCTTTTTTTATTAGAAAGGTATAACCTCAGACACCCAACTTTCCTACTTTTTGTCCGTCTGTCTGTACGATCGGATGGACATAAATCTACTATTTGTAGACGAATTTTTCATTGAATTAGCATTGAAATTCAATTTCGAGTCATTTAAATCGCTGTTGTAAACTACAAACGCTACGGACAAGTGAGATACGTCAAAAAAATTCAGCGCATCGAAATGAGAATACATTGAAAAAATTCGAATTCTAAGTACTTCAATTATTTGAAAAACTTCAACATTTAATGCTCATTTAAAAAGCATAGGAAGCCATTTTTATTAGAATTAAATCACCATTGCCATCGCAACAATCGCTCGAGAAACTTTACTTATTTTAGACAAAAAATTCATATGAATTTATTTTTGCTACATCGACGATCAGTTTGAAATGACATCAAATATATTTCACTACAAAATTATTTTTATAATTGCGTGAAAAAAAGCCGACTTTTACATTATAATTTCAATATCAGACGCGTGCACAAAGCTAGACTTTTTGAAACAGTGATAAAAAGTACTTTTTTTCACCCAAAAGCAGTGAAAAAAAGACTTTGTCGCACTCTTTTTATAAGATGCCAACATTTCAAGTAAAATTTCGATTTGATAATACTCATAAAATCCAAAGATTTATCGATCTGCTGTATTTTAAAATATTATGCGCGTGAATTATTTTTGAATCAATGAATTTTTTTTCTCGCGATGGGAATATTTCTTAAGTCACGCCCTTCGAACTGCGAGTTCATTGGTTGCTTTCTTTGACAAAATGTTGAAACACGCTTATTGGTTTTTTATAGCGTCACGCGCTCCGAACTGCGAGTTCATTGGTTGTTTTCCTTGACATCTCTTAGTCTATTTTAGTCTAATTAGCACGTGAATTATTTTTGAACCAATGAGATTTGATTTTTTTCACGCAATTATAAAAAATAGTGTATGAAACACGTGCGAAAAGTAAACTTTTTAAAACACGTGTCTTTATTTCACTCGCTCGTACCTCGCTCGTGAAATAAAATCCACTTGTTTTAAAAAGCATTACTTTTCGCACTAGTTGCATAAATATCTATTTTATAATTGCGTGTAAAAAAGCCGACTTTTACATTATAATTTCAATATCAGACGCGTGCACAAAGCTAGACTTTTTGAAACAGTTATAAAAAAGTACTTTTTTTCACCCAAAAGCAGTGAAAAAAAGACTTTGTCGCACTCTTTTTATAAGATGCCAACATTTCAAGGTAAAATTTCGATTTGATAATACTCATAAAATCCAAAGATTTATCGATCTGCTGTATTTAAAAATATTATGCGCGTGAATTATTTTTGAATCAATGAATTTTTTTTCTCGCGATGGGAATATTTCTTAAGTCACGCCCTTCGAACTTCGAGTTCATTGGTTGCTTTCTTTGACAAAATGTTGAAACACGCTTATTGGTTTTTTATAGCGTCACGCGCTCCGAACTGCGAGTTCATTGGTTGTTTTCCTTGACATCTCTTAGTCTATTTTAGTCTAATTAGCACGTGAATTATTTTTGAACCAATGAGATTTGATTTTTTTCACGCAATTATAAAAAATAGTGTATGAAACACGTGCGAAAAGTAAACTTTTTAAAACACGTGTCTTTATTTCACTCGCTCGTACCTCGCTCGGGAAATAAAATCCACTTGTTTTAAAAAGCATTAGGGGAAGGTTTGATCCCTTGGAATTATTTTGACTTTTCAGTTTTTAATTTCTTAATTACTTGCAAAAAGTGAATAAAAATATTTTTACTAAATACTTTATGTTGTTATATACAACATATATTTATTTTAACATTTTATTTAAATGATTTCAGCTATTAAAAAAATAAATACAGAACAATGTAATTAAGACCAAGGTACACCACCGGCGGTGTACCTTGGTCCAACCGGTAGTGTACCTTGGACCAATTATTAATAGGTAGAGAGACTCGATTTACAGTCCGAAAACCAATATTTTTTAGCCACATAAAATTCAAAAATACATTTTACAACCTACTCTTATTTCTAGCCAAGATTGTAGTAATTGGTTATGTTAGGTCAATTGACTTAGTAAGGGGTTTTATTGCCTTAGTTTTTTTAGTGCCCTTTTGGCTTTTTCAGCTGTAATGCGATCTTTCTCATGTGTATCCGTTAAAATGCAGCATAAAATTAAACTGTCATTTTATGCCATAGAAAAACATTTGGCTATCTTTCTGTCATAAATTTGAAAAAGCAACTCAAATATTTTCCCCTATGTTTATACAACTAAGCCTAAACGTAAAAACGATGTTCTGCTTATATATGTATTATAAAAAACATATTTTTAGATGTGCATGCAATAATTATTTTCTATATTATATCAATATGGTTAAAATTTTATAGGCCTACCATAAATCTAAATAATTAACGACAGAAAAATATTTATCACACCATATAAAAATTTCTTAAAATTTTCCATTCTACATAATTTTACATATCAGGGTTGCATATTAATAGCTTGAAATACTTAATTTTTCAAAGGAAAAAATTTACTTGAATTTTATAAAGGGTTTTCAACAATCTGAAGCACATAAGACATATAGTAGTGTACCTTGGACCAGTCCAAAGTACACCACTTGTATTAGGTTCGAGGTACACCACTTGGATATTAAAATCAAAATAGTTAATTACCATGTTAAGGTTAGACTTAACTTAAATTCAAGCGAACTGTTTTATAGCTAAAACTTTGCTTTATACTGCATAACCATCGTTTCTGAATAAACACTACATCTTTGAGTATAAAAATACACTAAAGTATCTGACAAAAATTTACTTTTGAACTGTGAATTTAGTTTTTCGAAACCTCTTTAATAAATTGACCTGTTAAACAAACAGATAGAACTTCACTGAGACCCCTGGTAGCAAATACTTTAACTGCATGTGGTGTTGTTTCAATATCTAAGCAAATCGAGCTAAAATCCGCATAGGTTCGAGGTACACATATGTCCAAGGTACACCACTTACCCCTACTTTTCGCATTAGTTGCATAAATATCTATTGTATGTTGGTATGAAATGTTTTCATTCTATTTAAACGCGAGAACTATTACATATTTATTCTTTGAAATATAAATTTTTGCAAACGATTTAAGTAATAAGTATTTAATTTTCGAAATAAAATAAATAAAACTAGCCGAATTTAGCGGGTAAATGTTTAATATAGTATTAATGGTGTGTTTGGCGCCTTTTTACCTGTTAAACACAACTGTTGTGTGGAAGCGGGTTAAGTAACAGATTCTGTTACAAACTTACTTGTTAATTTAGGCTTTTCCAATTTTAAGTGTATTTTGGAGTAGTTTTATGGTTTTTGTTCTACGAATAATTAAATATTTATTTATAACTGCAAATAATCATGCGGACGACAAGAAATATTTATTTTATTGGCGACAGAAAATAAATGAAAAAAATTGGCTTTAAGAAGTTGAAATTATAGCTGGATGCTGTGTTTAGTGAAATTTATTCTAATGTATATAAATTTAATGTAGAAACGGTTGTTGATGTCGCTTACTGTAACGAACCTAGTTTTTTCACGATAAGAATTTTAGTAAGTATTTAAGTAACAGGAAAGGAGGCTATTTTAGTTCTTTGAGAACTTCTTGATAAAAAAATGAGTTTATTCCAATTGCAATTTTTTATTCTGTCTAACCTGTTCAGATACTTCTTACGGCAATTTTTCTATTTGCAGGAATTGAACAAAATACAACAATCATCAAAAAAGGCGCAAGTGATTTTTATCAAATTGGGTGAGTACATAATGTCATGTATATCTATGGTAGATTCTAAGATATTGAATTTAGGAATAAATACCGCTTTACGAATTTCATCACTAACCATTGTTTCCTAAAAATATCTCCTGAAGTTTTACTGAATCTGTGATAAATAAAAACAGAATAAAACTTCAGTTGCAATACATGCATAAGAACTGTTGAACTTAAAAAAAAATAAGCAGTATTGAAATGGGATACAAATATTTACTGTTGAATAAAACTCTTAATAAGGAAATTACTCCAAAAATGTAATTTTCGGGAAATTGAAAATGTTTATTTCGGGTGTGCTACGTCTATCATTTAATTATTATAGGCTTTGAATATCGGATTCCGTCGTTGAATCTGTTAGTTATTAAGTTCAGTTATTGGTAAGTTAAATGTGTAGACTATATTTTATTCTGCATTTTTTTAACATGCAACTGAGAATGTTGATCAGCTTGCAACTAAAAGTTTAGTATCTAAGGAGGAATAGCGGCTAGTTATCGATGAGTAGGAAAGCCTTTTTTTACACACAGCTTTCATTAATTGTTGCTACAGCCTTTACAAAATTATATAATTTGCTAAATTATATAAATCTAAGTATCGAGGAAAAATAGCGAGTAGTAAAGGATGTTAGTTGAAGGCTTTGTGGTGGCCACAAAAAATACACAATACAGACACTCGCGACCGAGCAATTACTTTGACGCAGACGGTTTAGTATTAAGCTGTCACTGAAGAGGTTCCTGGATCGAAACCGGGCATGTCCGTGCCTCTTTTAGCTTTTATTACATCTCAGCTTTCACTAATTGTTGTTATATCATTTACAAAGTTATATACACTTTTAAAAATGAATGCTCAAAAACGACGGAATTTTCCTTAATTTTGACGATCCGTTTACTGGCAAATGCTCCGAGTTTTCGTTTCCTCAAAGTGAGGAAATTTGAATCGTCATTTTTATGAGGATTTGAATGTCGTCTAATCTAAAGAAATATTTCGTCATTTTTGAGCATGTGAGAACAACAATGAGATTCGGTTTCCTCAAAATAAAGATACAGAATCGTCAAATCACGATCGTAAAAGTGAGGATTCCGCGTTTTCTCAAAAGTCACGTGATAGTTTGACGAAACAATCCTCAAAATTAACGAAATGAGGCTTGAGGATTCATGAATCATCACGAATGAAAGTGTTATTTCTGAGAGTGTAATTTGTTTCATTTTAGATGTAAGATTTTTGGAACAAATCGAAGCAGCTAAAGAACAGGTTGAACAGGTAGTAGGAGATCGTGGACTCAATTTGCTAATCAACAATGCTGGGGTTAATCAGATCTTAGAATTTCCAAATATTACTTATGAAAATATGGAATTTGTTTTCAGAACAAACACCGCGGCACCCGTTATAGTTACTCAGGTAAATATATCCTCTCCATTTGATAACATTGTTTTATGCATGTGTCTGATATGTTAAAATTAAATTATGTAATTTGCCCTGTACCTGCAGTTAAAACGGCTTCAAGTCAATATCAACTCACAAATACGTTCAAAAAACATAACACGAGGTAGACCCACAAAGCAAAATCCGTTTGGTTGGATAAAAAAAAAACGTGTACAGATACAGAACAAGTTTTATTGCAAAAATATCTACAACTCTTTAATACTTTTCTACATAGCTTCCCAAATTTTGTAGTCACCTGTCATAGGGTGAAATAAGTATTTAAATTCCTTCATCATAGAAGGATACCACCTATGTGTTTTGAACTAATGTGGAAACGTGTTCTTTCAGTTTGTCCTCATTAATAAAGTGTTGAACACCAATACAGTAGAGTCTCGTTTATCCGAATCCCGGTTATCCGAAAATCGATTAATCAAAAATAATTAGCGAACCTTTTGGTTTAAAGAAGAAATGTTCACGCATAATAAATGAATGCGCAAAAAATAAATACGTACTTCCAAAATTGGATTTATTTCTCAAAATAAGCAGTATTTTTTTATTTTTTATTTTTGCTGCTCATTTTCGGCCAACAAATTTTGAATATAACATCTTTGATAATATTTAAAGAAACGTATGCATTCAAATTTAAATTTAAGCGAACGATTTCTAAAAAAAATTACACAATTTGACGAAAAAGCATGAAAAAAGTGAATTCTCAACTTTGAAGATCATTTATAAAAATTTGGTTCAAAAAAATAAACTATGCATACATCTATTTAGTATATCTTTATAATAATAAAAACACAATTTTTTACTTAGAGTATAATCTTAAAATATCCTTAGCATTTTAAATGTTCTCAAAATACATATACGACAAACAGAGATATGAGCTTTTAAAGTTTTGAACGGTTTTTAAGTGACTAAATAGAACATACTTTGTTGATAGGCAATACATATATTATAAAGGTTGCAGATCCTATGAGGCGCATTTAATAAAATGGATCTTGTATCTAAAATCAAAGGTTGGAAAATAGGTCTCGATTAGAGTTAAATAAATTTGTGTTTCTCACGCAACGAAAGCAAGTTCAAAGTGAATGAACTGTTAATAGGGTAGACTAATCAGTGAATGAACACCAGGATATAATGACCAAGACAACCAACCATATTTCAGATAGCTTCCTACTACATGGAGGAAGTCAGCGTTGCCAATCCATATAGTGAAATGATTTTCAATCCTTATTTTTTAATTGTATTTACCAAATGTTCATTCACTGGGGCCTGTTCACTCACTAGTCAGTCTACCCTAATTGATTCTTTAAGGTCTTCTTGCCATTGTTACAAGCAGCTTCCAGCACCTCTAACATTGACGGGAAGAGCGTGTCCAAAGCAGCAGTCATCGGCATCACATCCATGACTTCGAGCATTGAAAAGACAGGCAAAGACTTCGCCATTGATTTAATTGTTGCTGCTTACAAAATTAGTAAGGTAGTTGTTAATATCATTTGCATGGTAGGTAGGTACTTATATATTCCAGCTTGTGTGCTTGTTCAGAAAACCGCTTATAAGCTCTCCCGTCAAGTGGTTCAGACACAGAAAGAGTTTTTACAAGCACAAAGGACAACACAAACACATAGACAAATAACAACACTTATTGACGGTCGCAAACATCCATGCTAGACCGAGATTCGAACCCGACCCCAGCAGCTCCAAAGGCTAGCATCCTAACGATTGCGCCACCGGAGCGGCTACATATATTATAATATTAATACAAAACTATATACATTATAATTTCCATAAAATATACATTTCGAAAATGACTTAAACTTCTCTTTTAGACTGTCTGTCAAACACCATTCGCTAATTTTATTAATTATGAAATTTGGAGCTGTACCCCTGATATCTAAATAAAATAGCAACCACATTCTAGTTTTTATGAATGGAATTGTCAAAATTTACCTCTCTCCTGCATCTGATTGGTCGATGACTAAACATACCAAATAAGTACCTTCAAATATTTTTTTATTACGGCACTAATTACCTATTTCAATAAATCCAAATGCTTTGGAAAAACTTTTGTGAAGTGTAAGTAAGATTAACTAATTACTCGAAAATATGTGCCTGATATGACTTGTATCACGTAACTTGGAATGTGTTGGCAAAAATTAATTCTGATTCCAAAGAAAGCTACCATCATTGTAAGCCCAATGTGGAATGGTAACTAGTACTATTTATTAACCTACAACACACAAATGAGATTAACTGGTCATTAAGTAAAGTAGAAAGTTTCGGTAAATCGGAGATAAATAGTTAAATTTTGTGTTTGAATATCTTCGTTGCTACATATATTTATTAAATGGACTATGTAGGCATATTTAATGGGCTAACTAGACATTTTAATTAGATTATGTAGACAAATTACTGTACTATACAGACATAGTTAATGGACTACATCGGATAATTATTTCCCAGGCTAAATTTACATATTTATAATAGTAAAAATATCTTCTTTGCTAGCCTTTTTTTTTTTTTATCTGTGTGCCAAATTGCATATAATCCCCTTTTTCCTGGTTTACACAGAAATATGTACAAAATTACACATACAATATTTTGCTTTTGTATTTCAGGCTGGGTTTAACATGGCCATGCGAATAATGTCAGCCGAAGTCACAAAACATGATATCCTGGTGTGCAACATTGAACCTGGATGGGTCAAGACGGACATGGGGACCCAAGATGCAGAACTTGAACCATCGGAAAGCATTGGCGCCATGATCGAAACCTTTGGAAAGTTGGATGAAACCTACCAAGGGGCTTTCATCAATCGTTTTGGAGAAATAAATGCCTTCTAAGAAGAAAATGTGTCGCAGTGTTCGGCGAACTTGCCCCCCACCAAAGAAGTCATAAGTCATAAGAAGAAAATGTCCGATATTGAGAAAAATTAGAACTTGTACTTATTTATGTTGAATCACTTATTTCTATCGATATTTTTGGTTCTTTTTGGAAAAAAATGCGTAACTTATATCCAAAATAAAATTTTATGTTTTTTGGTGATTTTTCAGCATTTCAATGTCTACAAGTGTTGAACTAGCATTTGTTTTATTTTTTAAATAAAGTTTATACTTAAACTCCTATTTTGTGTTATATTACCATTTATATCACGGTTAGGTGCCTATCTCCATTTTTACATACGAAGAAACGCATATTCAGACAACAAAATTGGCAAACTGCTTACCGCATGCGACTCTTAGGGAATTTTTGGGGCCCCTCGCATTTTCTTAAGTCCGAAATCATAATACTTTTAAAAAACCAAAATGTTTTAAATAAAATTTATTGTATTTATATTTTGTTGATGCATTTTAATAGATTATTTTAAAATTCCCTTTTAATCATAGTTAACCACTTAACCCTTTATCTACTGACGATACAGTACAACGTATAAAGCCGATGTTTTACAATAACATTTCATTGGTTCAATTCGGAAAAAAAAGGGGGAAATTGGAACTATTTGATTTACGGTTTTAACATATTAATGTCTACAAAGGTAGAGCAAATTCTTCAGAAAACCTTTCTTTTAGTTATCCTTATCCAAAAATCAGCTAAGTCTCTTTTAAAAGACCATTGTTTAACTTTAAACTGCTCGTTCGAGGGATATAATATGGTACAGCTGGGGGGAAAAAACGAATCACCCCTCGTTTCTCGGCTGCTATTGATCAAGTAATTTTGTGTAAGGTGTCAATTTTCAGGAAATAGCGTGAGGAAATGGGAACTGGCAACAAAAATTGTAATAGGGGTCGTATACATATTAAAATGAGTACCAACTTTGAAAATTCCAATGGCAACACCCAATTTTTTTTACATAAAAATGTTCAGCACCTTCAAAATACCCCATGTATAAAAAAAGAATTATTTATTTTGCATTATTTGCTGAGATATTAAAGCCTTAATTTTGAACTCGTTTAGGGGCAAATCTCCTAAGTGAAAAAAGGTAATATTTTGGTTGTGTCTTTTCAAAACGACAAGCTAAAAAAGGGTTAGCATAATCTCGCCAACGGATGCTAGAATTTAACTTTCTTCATTAATATTGGGATTTTTCGAATGTTTTTTTTTTTAATTTTGGATTTTAAAATTCAGAAATAAAATAAAGGCTAGAAGATGAATAGTTTTAATTTTATCTTAAGTCGCATATACGGTTATTTATAACGAACAGATTTTCAAATGTTATTAGTTACAATCAGATTGAAAAACATGATTATTACACTTATGTTTTAAACTTTTTATGCAAAATTTTTTGTTTCATTCACATTGTTGCAAAAAGTTTGTTTAAAATTCGTCGCACTCTTATCGGTAATATCGGCCCAGTGGCTTAGTGGTAGTGCTTATTTCGCATTGCCACGCCACAAGTCCAGGGATTGAATCCCGGATTGCGCTGGGTTGCCCCATTCCTTTCATCCCTTAAGTGGGTCGATAAATTGGGGACTAAGCATGCTTGGGGAACTAAACGCTGGAGGTTCCGCATGAGGCTTTCCACATTACCGGGACATATGCCTTGCACCCCAGAGCCCTTGTATCACGAAAGCTGAAATGGGCACGGTAGGCCCTGGCCCACTAATGGGCTGTTGCGCCGAGGAGTTTAGTTTTTTATTGGTAAACCACGTATTGCAAATTGAGGGTTACGACCTCAACACGATATTTAAGGAAAGCAAAATAAAATGACTCAGAATGATTTGGTAATGATTTTTGACCAACGCAGTAGGCATGAATCATTTTAAATAATTAATGTGGTAACAATCAAATGTATTTAAAACCGAATTCCAATAATATTCTAGGGTATTTAGTTTTTTATATCAAACATACTCTTTGAAATTGTATTTTAAATAACATACATTTAAAGTTATAGTAACCGATATAATTTAATGTTAACTATTCAAACAAAATACATTGTATGCACTTGAAACAAGAAAAGATTTTTAGACATTTGACAGAAATCGATAATTTGAAAAAACACTTACCAACAAACACTTTTTAATCACCAAACGATAATGCAATTTAGGATAAAATTTGCCGAGTTATTTTTTACCCGGTCCCTAAAATTCGTCTTTTTTAGTTTTTTTACAATAACTCGGCAAATAATTGTTATTGAATTAAAAAAAATTCGGGATTTTGGTTCTACTTGATCTACTTTATCGATTTACGTAAAAAAAATTGGGATTGCTATTCATGTTTTATTTTTTCTTATTTAAATTTAAATAAAAAATTATTAAAAATGAAAAATTGATGAAAAAACATGTGTGATTTGTTTTTGGAAAATTAAGAAGTATATAATGAAAAAAAATCTTTGTTTAATTAATTTTATTTGTAGAGGTATGAATAAAAGTTTGTGAAACTTTTTTAACATTATGGGTGTTCAACTTTGAATACTTATATCTCAGCAAATACTACAGAATAAATAATTCTTTTTATACATGGGGTATTTTGAAGGTGCTAAACATTTTTATGTAAAAAAAATTGGGTGTTGCCATTGGAATTTTCAAAGTTGGCACTCATTTTAATATGTAGACGACCCCTATTACAATTTTTGTTGCCAGTTCTCAATTCCTCACGCTATTTCCTGAAAATTGACACCTTACACAAAATTCCTTGATCAATACCAGTCGAGAAACGAGGGGTGATTCGTTTTTTTTTCCCCCAGCTGTACAAGGGCTTTTATTAGAACAGTATTCTGTTTTGAAGCATTCAGATTGAAATGGTTAATCATATTCATTCAACAGAATTTCGTTGTTTATCAGTGTAATTTGATTATGATAAGTTGAGGAGGAAAGAAGAAAAATTCATCATTTTGTTCATTTCATAATCCATCAAGTTTTTGGCCTTAATATATTAATTACACAGCTAACTTAAAAATATTCAGAGGAAAAATAATTAAAATTAAATCTTTATTCAGTGCATAAAGGGTTAAATACGCAGTTCTAAGAATAAGAAATTAAAGATACTACAGAGAGTTTTGAATTATAGTTTCAGCATATTTTTAGCTTATTTCAATGGTACCAAAGCAGCTTAGATCTCAATCAATGTTTCTCTTTTTACCAATTTGTAAATTGGTTTTAAGGGGACGCATTACCCAAAAATTGGTCTAAATGTCAATTTTTCAGTTTTTACTTTTTATTATTTGCAATATTCTTCTAAACATTTACTGAAAGTTTCATAATGATATCATTTGTAGAAAAAAAGTTATTCAATATTTTCCGGAGTCATTCCAATACGTTTGAATACGTATTTCGTCTGCTGGGACGCAGTACCCAAAAATTAGTCAAAATATTATTTTTTCAGTTTTTACTTATTATTTACAATATCTTTCTGAACTTTTACTGAAAGTTTCATAATGACATCTTTTGTAGAAAAAAAGTTATTAAATATTTTCTGGAGTCATTCCTATAAGTTTGAATACTTATTTCGTCTGCTTTCAACCTTTTTTTTCTCTGTTTCACGTTTTTCAATTCTTGTGTTTAATAAATCCCTAAGGCTTTTTTTCTAATTAAGTTAGAATTTTGAAATTTTTTACCTGTGTTCTTACATATATTATGCACAAAATTGAGCAAGGAATAAGGTCTTCTATGTATAGTTATTTTTTTAAATGTTGAGTTCAATAATTTGTATTTTTTGTGATTTTCACTGTAAATGCATATTACTTTTTAACTGTCGCTCACATTTTAAAATCCATGCACAGTTCTTGAACAAATAGTACTAAAAAGAAACCACAAATGTTTGGTAAAGTTATTCTTAAATTCGAAGGAGGAGTAGGGTTTAAAAAAAAAAGTTCAAAATTTTGACTTTTTTTTTGAATAAATGAAAAACTACTTGTAAATATTCATTTTTATTGCTAGAATTTTTTTATTTAGAGTGAACGTTATATAAAAACAATATAATTTACAAGTTTTTGTTATTATTTCTAGAAATAATATTTTGGGTAATGCATTCCCTTAAACAACTTTCAGATGATGAATTATAAGTTTCAATTTGAATATTTCAATTAATTATGTGGGTATCAATTAAAGGTTTTAATATCGATTCATTTGCTGCTCAGTCGACACTTTTTATTTTAAAAAAAACCAATACTCTTTGTTAGGGAAAATCCATGTAATTTTCCCCGATCTGCACTCATGGGCGCAATGTGTAGATTTATGTAATGTATTCATCAGCTACGAGATTTGCCTTGTAATATGAAGGGGTGATTGCATACGCTAGCAGTCGGTGATTGGCGTGACGTAGAGTCTCTAAAGTGAGGTGCTCTTCTGAAGTAGCGGGGCTTAAGGGGGAATGAGACCGATCGTCCACGGGTCTCCTAAAGAAAGTGCCTCAGTGCTAATTAAATGAGAAAAAAAACTAAGCCGCATTTCTCCGGGGGTATTCAATTTTTACAAACGCCTTTTTTTAATGATAAATGTCTTACAGGTCTCTAAAGTCCCACTTTTTGAAATTGCTTCAAAAGTATGTGTAAAATTATTTATAGAAAATTTAGAAAAAATATTGGTATGTCAATTTCAAACAATGGGATTATCTTTTCCTGTAAGTCAGCTGCATTATCAAATAAAAAAAAACAGCTTGTAAAAATATTTAATACAGTGGGAGAAATGTGGTGAAAACATTCTTTTCTCCATTGGATTAATATTAAGTCACTTAGGACTGGAGACTTGCATTTCAGCGGGTCATTTCCCTTTAAATACTCTTGTCTGAGAATTTTTGATGACATCTTTAAAACCTTTTTGACCATCACTTTTGAATCGCTCTTTGAGAAATCACGCTTAATATCAACTGCCCTATCCGTCATCTATTCTTATGAAGTTATTTTTTTACCTTCAGTCATATTTTTCAATAAAGTACGCCGGTGCTAAACCGAAAAACTGTTTGACCTTTTTATCAACTTTGCTTTTACCATTTCTTTGCTTTTACCTTTTGCTTTTTCCATTTAAATACTCTTGCCTGAGAATTTTTGATAAAATCTTTAAAAATCCTTTTTAACATCTCTTTTGAATCGCTCCTTTGAGAAATCTCGCTTTATATAAACTGTTCGATCCTTCATTTATTCTTATAAAGTCGTTTTTTACCGTCTGTCATATTTTTCAATAAAGTTAAAGTACGCCGGTGCTAAACCGAAAAACTGTTTGACCTTTTTATCAACTTTGCTTTTACCACAATTATCTAATACGGTTCATGATTTTGTAATGTATGAGAAAGCAATAGTTCTTTGATTGTTTTTCAATACCTATATTTCGAGAAACTTAAAAATAATAAAAATACATCTTTAAAAGTACTTTCATTGTCATACACTCTTAAAACGAACGAGCGATTTTAACTCAGCCTGATTAATTTTCACTCCTTCAGTCTGGAAAATGCACTTCTCCTTTTGGAGTGTTTGTTAAACCTCCGACAGGATCACTCCAAACGAGTGATTTTAAGTCAGTCTGAGTTAATATTCATTCCTTTCCAGTGTCGAAAATGCACTCCTCCAACTGGAGTGGATTTCACTCTTTTATTTTAAGAGTGTAAATAATCTTCTGTGTTGAGGATGTACGTAAACGTATTGTGGAAAATACATTACTCTATTAATATATAGATTCTTATACTTTCTTATATTTTATTTGGTATATGAATAAGTTGAAAATGTTACAAAATATGAGTGATGAACATAAAGGTGTGATTTGCAATTTTCGTATTTGAAATTGGTAACTAAAACGACAAATATGAATAATAAAACTCTGACATCATCCAGTGTCGGAAAAAAGCTCTATTTTGCCGCTTCTTTTATTTTTCTACGATGTCATTTCCTTCGAAATAGGGAATGTGCAAGTTGTATATTTTAATTATGACAAATTTCTTAATCTAAGGTCAAATAACAAAGCCACGAATGTGTAAAATAAACATATTTATTTAAACATACACACACTACAGATAAAAATCCAATTACAGTGGAGCAATGAAAAAACACAGACAAATGTAAAACACGAAAATAAAACCGCAAATACACTAAAAAAAGTATTAAGAAGAAACATATAATCATTTAAAAATTTGAACACATGTAGCTTTAAAAGCTTGAATAGACATTTTAAAAATATCATGAAGTACTTATTGTATAATTTATGAAATTTATTTAAATAAAAATTTGCAATGGCTATTGATTTTGTAATAACAGGAATGGAAAATTGGGTACTGTTAATTAAAAGCCCACCATTTCAAAAAAAACCTAGAATTTTTGCACATTCGGGGTTTTGCCATGTGACCAAAAATGATGAAATGCAGTTTTCAAAATTTCTTCCTTCAATAATCCGTTAATTTGCTATAATCATTCGTGAGGAACAGACGTTTTTCTTACCGTCCATTGTTGAAACTGTTTTAAAGATATTTCAAGGTGTGTATTTATGTTTTTTTGAACTTGTACTTTAGGTATCTAAAATCAAAACAGCATTCTAAATAAAAATAAAAAAACTTAATATTTTTTTCATAGTGCTGCTACAGAAAGCCCAACATCCTTATACACTGTCGATTTAAGGTCGCAAAAGCCAATTTCGTACGGCGTTGTCCCCCTTTATGAGGCTTAGCATTAAATACCAAATACTAGCCCTCGTGACCGAGTATTACACTCTAAAAAAAAATCTGTAAGGTTACTAAGAATTCTCTAGGAAACTCAGCTTCCATAAGTTTTTTTAGTAATGTTACATAAGAAATATGTGTATATATTACTAATTAAAGCTTAGTATCCAATACAATCATTTAAATTGCGAGCATACTATAAAAACTTCAGTAAACGTCACAAGATATATTCTAGTAATCAATACATCCACTTATGTAGTATCTTTACTAGGAAAAAGTTAGTAACTAGCAGTTTCAAAAATGTTAAACAAGAGGGCGCCACTAATTTTCTTTCAGTCAAGTATTATTTCGACTTTTCCGGAGCAGGTCGCAGGATTTGAACTCGCAACCTCAAGATTAGCTCGCTCATGTTTCAACGAGAAGTAGCACGTAATGCCACGCGGTCATCGGGACATGCAGATCCTTTGCGTGTAAATAATGAGGTTGAAATCTTGATCGATATAAAGCTTTCGGATTTGAAGTTTTAGAAATAATTTAACGCAATTTGTATGTATGTGCTAAAATAAAAAAAAACCCACCACGTTTTTCGGTTTCTCATGGTTGTGATATCGATTAGTCCTAATTTTTCGATGAAACGTACATTGATTGAATTTTCACCTTTGACCGATATCGAATCAGACTTTTATCTCTTAGTCTCGTACATTTTCAATTTACGGACGCGATCACTGGTTAGTTTTTGCTAAATCCGATGGCCGATCGAACAAATTTCGAGAAACAAAACAATCCAACAAGGGAAACTACGCATATCTCAAAAAGATAGCCAGGTGGCGCTGTAAGCGTTACATCAATTTACTTAGTATTTCTTAGTATTGCTACAGTAGTTTCTTTAGGTTACAGATGATTTTCTAGTAGATGGTGTTTTCCTGTAAAGTTACTAAGTAATCGTTAGTAAATTCAAGCCAAATTTTTTACAGTGTACTTTGTAGCACACGGTTCAGCATTGGGCTCGCACACAAGAGATTCCAGGATCAAAACCAGGCCCGGTCCATACCTCTTCCAGAAACCTCTTGCGTGCCAGCCCAATACTGAAGCCAATGAATCGTCTGCGACTAAAGTAATTACTCGGTCGCGAGAACTAGTATTAGAAATTTTATTTTGGCAGCGAGAAACTGTTAAATTAACAGTATTTCCCAACAAAATTAACAGTTTCTATCTGTTAAAATTACAGTTTTCCTATAAAAAAAACTACTGTTTTCCTGCAAAAAAAATTACAGTTTTAAACTGTAATAAAGCAGTTATTAACTGGCGTCAAAGTTATCAATTTTTAACTGTAAAAAGAACAGCTTTTTTGGCATTTTAGTCTTTGTAGTTCGGACTAGGAAAGTTGGGGACAGGCGGACGGACTGAACAGAACGGTTATAATACCATCCCCTCTTCCCGTTATAAACGTAGTGTGGAAGCTAATAACGAGGTCTTGACTCAAAATCACATTTTATTTCAATTTATAAGTTCAAAAGTAATCCGATTTACACAATTTTTTTTTTGTTATTGCTAGCATGAAGATCGGAAGCGTCCTGGTGACTGGGGCCAACAGGGGCATTGGTCTGGAGTTCGTGCGGCAGTTTTCCCAACTCGACGACGCCCCGGATTTCGTTTTTGCCACCTACAGAAGCGAAAAAACAATACAGGTACGTTACATTTCTATGATTAATGCAACAACGAAAGTTTAAAAAATTAAAGGGAAATTGTATGGTGGTTTTACATATTTCAAGAAATCGGCGCATAAGCGGAAGGTGAAAACCAAGTCCCAACTTCCGTATTACGTAAAACCTTAATTATAAGATCATAATGGGATTGGAGATAGGTCGGACAATCAAAAAAATTTAGATAATAGAGAAATTTCATTAAATAGTAAAATTTATAGTACAGAACACCGTCGAAAGTCTGCGAACCTCAACTTCACGACTTCTGAAATCCTTGATAGTTTTGCAGTTGTAAACATTGAATTTGAATGTTTAGTTTTTTATTTAGAATTGGAGACTTTCTTCCACAAAGAAAGCTTTACGACAATATTTAAATTAAAATTTGTATTTTAATATTCAAACAGAGTCCTGAAAAAAGTACTTATTTTTTGTTTTATTGTGGATATCATTTGCAGTCTCCAGATTTTAGACGATTTTGGGCAAATTTTTCAAAAATATTTGATTGCGGAAATTAGTTTAGATAACCGAAACTTTCTTATCTTATAATAACCCCAGTTTCAAAATTTCATAAGCTCCAGAATAGAATAATTTAAGAATCACAAGAGAATTTAGATTTTAAAATTGTCCGATATCCACAATATTTAAATTTAAATTTTTATTTAAATATTCTAACAGAGTCCTGAAAAAAATACTTATTTTTTTGTTTATTGTGGATATCATTTGCAGTCTCCAGATTTTAGACGATTTTGGGCAAATTTTTCAAAAATATTTGATTGCAGAAATTAGTTTAGATAACCGAAACTTTCTGATCTTATAATAACCCCAGTTTCAAAATTTCATAAGCTCCAGAATAGAATAATTTAAGAATCACAAGAGAATTTAGATTTTAAAATTGTCCGATATCCACAATATTTAAATTTAAATTTTTATTTAAATATTCTAACAGAGTCCTGAAAAAAATACTTATTTTTTTGTTTATTGTGGATATCATTTGCAGTCTCCAGATTTTAGACGATTTTAGGCGATTTTTTCAAGAATATTTGATTGCAGAAATTAGCTTAGAGTAACCGAAGCTTTCGCATCTTATAATAACCCCAGTTTCAAAATTTCATAAGCTCCAGAATAGAATAATTTAAGAATCACAAGAGAATTTAGATTTTAAAATTGTCCGATATCCACAATATTTAAATTTAAATTTTTATTTAAATATTCTAACAGAGTCCTGAAAAAAGTACTTATTTTTTGTTTTATTGTGGATATCATTTGCAGTCTCCAGATTTTAGACGATTTTGGGCAAAATTTTCAAAAATATTTGATTGCAGAAATTAGTTTAGATAACCGAAACTTTCTTATCTTATAATAACCCCAGTTTCAAAATTTCATAAGCTCCAGAATAGAATAATTTAAGAATCACAAGAGAATTTAGATTTTAAAATTGTCCGATATCCACAATATTTAAATTTAAATTTTTATTTAAATATTCTAACAGAGTCCTGAAAAAAATACTTATTTTTTTGTTTATTGTGGATATCATTTGCAGTCTCCAGATTTTAGACGATTTTAGGCGATTTTTTCAAGAATATTTGATTGCAGAAATTAGCTTAGAGTAACCGAAGCTTTCGCATCTTATAATAACCCCAGTTTCAAAATTTCATAAGCTCCAGAATAGAATAATTTAAGAATCGCCAGATAATTAAGATTTTAAAATTGTCTGATTTCCCGATTTTTGATTCACGGAAGTTTGCTGGTTCAATATGGCCGAAGTTTATTCACTTTAGAATCGTCTTAGATTTCTGAGAATGGATAATTCGAGGTTCTACTGCATCTCCTTTTTTTAAAAATCTTAGTAATTTTAGTTAGCTTCTTTTCCGATCAAAATTTCTTATAGTAGTAACTACCAGGTTGAGTCAAAAGTCTTTTCGTATTTTCAACTACAAAATAAATGCAACAACAGTCACACAATACTTAGGATTTATTTCTCGCAGTAAATTTTATTTTGAAGTACGGTTTTTTTGGGATCTCTCTGACAAAAATTCAATGCCATGTTAATAAAACTCGGCTGGCAATGAACTCGCGACAAAGATTTATCATCTCCAGGATCTATTTATCATCTAAGTTAGAGATATCGGGGGACTACTGCATTTGTATTTGTATGTCATCAGTTTTCCATCATTTTCCGCTAACTTTTGAGATCGCTGACTTAGAGTCGCCTTAATTAAGTAAATATATAACAGAATAAAGAAATCTCTTAGATTTAGGTGCTTCTCAACATCATGATTAAAAAAAAACTTTAATTAAAAATACTGAAATTCTTCATTGTAATTTGCAGTCAATTCTTTTACAAGTCATTATCGAAAATTTCAAGTTTTTGTCATTGCTGCCTTTTAACAATACTAATAAAAAAATGGAGTGAAAATAGCTGGATTATTAATTTTGATATTGCTTAAATGACTTGAGTATAATTTAAGCCTACTAAGAACTACGAAGCCTACTACTATTAAAAGCCTACTAAGAAATTAAAAATAAAATATTTATTTTAATTTATTTTTTAATAAGAAAGTAGAAGTTCAAAAAAAAAAATCTTTTGCATGACGTTCATTCTATGTTGCATGTACAGACCCTAGTATATAAAATGTGATTTATTACATAATCTTTTTCTGCAGGAACTAAATAAAATTAAGGAAAAATCAAAGACAAGTGTGATTTTAATTAAAATGGGTGAGTATACTATATAATATTAACTTAATAATTTGACATAATGACATTAACTCAATATTTTGACATTTTGATATTAACTTAATATTTTAACCCGAAAAGTCGATGGTCCCGACAGTAAAAATTCTCAAAAATTAGTAATTAAAATATCAATATTTTATTAACTTTTGAAAAATTAAATAATTTGAAATATTTGTTTAATTACAGATGTAACAGTTTTGGATGAAATTAAAGCAGCTAAGAAGAAAATTGAAGAACTTGTGGGAGACCGAGGACTCAATTTGCTGATCAACAATGCTGCGGTCATGCTAATTGAAGGTTTCCCACAAATGACCTCCGATAACTTGGAATTTGTTTTTAAATCAAACACTGTGTCTTGCATTATGGTGACTCAGGTATGCTTCCTCTGTTTTAACCTTTTTAGTCCCAACTTTTAATTTATTTTTATTTAAAAATCTAAAACTTCTTAAATATCATCATTATGCATCCGGAATGAAATGGTAAAAAAATCTTAATTTTTTAACTAAAATTTAAGGGGGAAAATTTGAATACATTATAACAATAATTTTTATGAAACTTTCTTTCTTTGTAAAGCAGAGAGTTTGAGCATTTAAAAATGCCAAGCCTGAAGAATTTAGGGCCAATTTATTTAATAAAATTGTTTTAGATTGAATTTTATTTTACCATTTTTTTCCACATTTTCATTTAATTAAAATAAACATTATTTAATTCTTCAAACAACATGATTCTTCCATCTAACGAAACAAAAAGAAAATATAACTAGTAAGAAAAGTTTGTTGAGAATTTAATAAAATTTATTTAAAATAGGTGCGAGTTTAACTTAGTAAGAAAAAAATATCGCAAGCTGATGATTCCTAATAGAAATCATTAAGAGTAAAAAGTTTAAAGGGTTAAAATAAACATAATTTTTAAGTCATTTGTATATTTAACCTTAGCAACAACAATAAAATGTAACGATGTTTTTAGACGAACTTTTAATTTTAAAATTGCTTTTGAAATGCGTGGAAGATAACATGCTTTCTAGCAACGGAGCGACATATACTTGTTTACTTAATTATTGTGTATTGCTTAAAATGTAGGGGAAGGTGGGTTACCTCGGACCTATTTTGACTTTTCAATTTTTAGTTTCTTAATTACTTGCAAAAAGTGACTAAAAATATTTTTACTAAGTACTTTATGTTGTTATATACAACATATATTTATTTTAACATGTTATTTAAATGATTTCAACTATTACAAAAACAAATACAGAAAAGTGTAATTAGGACCAAGGTACACCACCGGCGGTGTACCTTGGTCCAACCGGTAGTGTACCTTGGACCAATTATTAACAGGTAGAGAGACTCGATTTACAGTCCGAAAAACAATATTTATTGGCCACATAAAGTTCAAAAATACATTTTACAACCTATACTCTTATTTCTAGCCAAGATTGTAAAAATTGGTTATGTTAGGTCAATTTGCTCAGTAAGGGGTTTTGTTGCCTTAGTTTTTTTTAGTGCCCTTTTGGCTTTTTCAGCTGCAATGCAATCTTTCTCGGGTGTATCCGTTAAAATGCAGCATAAAATTAAACTGTTATTTCATGCCATAGAAAAACATTTCAGGGTGGCTACAGGATCAGGAAATCAGGGAATCATGGAAAAGTCAGGGAATTTAATCAATCTGGAAAAATCAGGGAAATTGGTGATTTTTTTTTTTTAAAAATCAGGGAAAATTTCCAAGATTGCCATTTTAACCGGTAAAAGAAAGGATAACAAAAAGTGTAATCCTGAAAAGGCTTTCACTTTAATGGTTGAGTTACTGCTTATTAATCTTTTGTTTTAACTGCCTTGCCCTTCCCAGAGCTCTAGTGCAATGATATTCAACTTCATCATTCTCAACCTATATCAATGACCATATATGTTAATATAGTTCATTGCCGCTAATCAGGGAAATTTTTTACATTTAGCCTGGAAAAGTCAGGGAATTTGTTTTGACAGATTCTGTAGCCACCCTGCATTTGCTATCTTTGATCTTACTGTCTTAAATTTGAAAGAAATAACAACTCCAATATTTCCCCATATGTTTATTCAACTAGGCCTAAACGTAAAAAGGATGTTCTTCTTAGATATCTATTATCAAAATTATCTTTTTAGATGAGCATGCAATAATTATTTTCTATGTCATATCAATATTGTTCAAATTTTATATGCTTCCATAAATCTAAATAATTAACTACAAAAAAAATTCTATATCACACCATATCAAAATTTCTTACAAATTTCCATTCTTCTAGATTTTACAAATCAGGGTTGCATATTAATAGCCTAAAATACTTAATTTTTCAAAGGAAAGATTTTACTTGAATTTTAAAAGGGTTTTTCAACAATCTGAAGCACATAAGACCTATAGTAGTGTACCTTGGACCAGTCCAAGGTACACCACTTGTATTAGGTTCGAGGTACACCACTTGGACATTAAAAACAAAATAGTAAATCACCAAGTTAAGGTTAGACTTAACTTAATTTCAAGCACACTGTTTTATAGCTAAAACTTTGCTTTATATTGCATAACCATCGTTTCTGAATAAACACTACATGTTTGAGTAAAAATTATACTGAAGAATCTGACAAAAATTTACTTTTGAACTGTGAATTTAGTTTTTCGTAACCTCTTTAATAAATTGACCTTTTAAACAAACAGATAGAACTTCACTGAGGTCCCTGGTAACAAATACTTTAACTGCATGTGGTGTTGTTTCAATATCTAACCTAATCGAGCTAGAATCAGCATAGGTTCGAGGTACACATACGTCCAAGGTACACCACTTACCCCTACACTAATATCAATTTCAAATGATACAAATTAAATATTAGTAATGGATAGATTGTCCGAATGTAACCTTGTGTAATATTTAAACCATTAGAAATTAATTTACGATCATTCTATTATTTTACAAATTAAATTTATATTTAAAATTTTAGTTTTAGGTTTTACTTTTAATATTCTAATTAAAAATAGATTTAGTTAACTCTAATAATAATGAACTAACTATGCTAAAAAAGATAAATTAAAATTACCAACAGTTTGTTATTAGAACTCTGCTTTTTGTTTGGAGGATTATGTTCATTCGGCTGAACAAATTTTGATTAAGCAGTTTTAAGTGACAACTTCTGGTTCGTTCTGTGAAAGTGGGTAACTGACGGATAGACGGAAGGAAAGAACGATTATAAAAACTTCCACTTTTTACGTTATAAACGTAGTGTGGAAGCTAAAATGAAAAATTAATAATGTCTGGAGTACAAAAATGAAACTTAAATACAATTTAAAGAAATTAACTTTAGCCTTAATTAGCCTTCGTAATCCAGACTCCTCATATGTTTTCAAGAGTGAACTCATTACTTGGAGCCTGATAGTTGATAAGGGCCTGGAAGCTATCCTTCACGAAGTGGATTATGAGGACCTTTGGATTTTTCAGACAGTCGCAGCTCCCTTCAACATCTCTATAATTGGACTGCGGCTGGAGACCAGACTAGCAGTTCCATTCTCCACACATTGAAGCTCATCTCAGAGACCCATAACATGTTTCTACTGTGGATACCATCCCATGTTGACATATATGGAAATGAGCAGGCATATAGTCTTGCCAAGGAAGGTTGCTGTCATTCTAATCTCTCCTCTTCAGCCCTTACCTTCTTAGAACACCAATTCATCGTCAAATGCGAAATTTCAAAAGAGTGGAGAAAACCTCCCAGTCATCACTGGTATGCGGCCAAGGAGCCGGGCTCTTCACTAGTTCTCAATTGTGAAAGAGCCACCTGCGCTGCGGTCGCCAGATTAGCAAGTGGCCACTTAAAATGTCTCTCCTTCTCAGAGGGCAAGATGAGATTCGCAACCTGCACTAAATGCCAAGTTCTTCAGGCCTCCCCCGAACAAATTCTGGACTGCGTCGGACTATCCAAAGATGATATTTTCTCGTCTCCTCTGCTCGTCATAGACTTCCTGCGGGTCAACGACCTTTTGGACTAGCCACAACAACAACAAAGAAATTAACTTAATTTACTATTTATCTATGTATTATTTTATAAATTAAATTTATATTGCAATTTTTGTTTTTATGTTTTACTTATATGATCCTAATTTAAAAATATATATATTTAGCTAACACTAAAATTAAAGAACGAAATATGCTAAAGATGACAAAAAAAAAATTCCAACAATTCAGTATATAATTAGTTATATATATTTTTGTGTGTGGATTCTGTTGATTCGGCTGAGCAAATTTTGATGAAGAAGTTTTAAGTGACAACTGCTAATGCTTTTATCTTTCAGGTCATGTTTCCTCTGTTACAAACAGCTGCAAGCAAATCTGGCATCAAAGGAATGAGCATGTCCAAAGCGGCAGTCCTTAACATGACATCCATAACCGGGAGCATTCAGG
The DNA here is from genome assembly GCA_023701765.1 of Hylyphantes graminicola. Lineage (NCBI taxonomy): Eukaryota > Metazoa > Arthropoda > Arachnida > Araneae > Linyphiidae > Hylyphantes > Hylyphantes graminicola. The sequence goes on from CM043118.1 coordinate 17,905,925, forward strand.
GCACAGGAGTGAAACATTTGGGGGATTTAGTATTTTCTGGTTACAAAATAAGCAAGGTATGCTGGCATTTTTCGGCAGTTATCTAGTTTTGTTTAACCACTAATGCATACTGTTGTTGTTTGGCAACAAGCAACACAATCCACTTTATTCTATTAAAGTAGAGCTCCCTCTCGACAAATCTGTGTTTTTTTCATCTATTACATTCCATTTTGAAGTTTTAGTTACTAATAATCCTCATAGATGACAGTAGTAAAAGTGTATTCAAAATTAAAGAGTGAGGTTATTAACTGTTATGAAATTACGATTTTGGCAGCATTCAAAGTATAATAATATTAGTACTAAATACACATAAATTGTTTTGAAAATTAATTATAGTCAAAGAGTGTTATTTTGAAATATATTTAGTAGTTTTCTAGTCATTATTATCAAAATTGGGATTTTGAAGTAGGTTATTGTCATATGGAAATTTTTTTTAATTGAAATTATTTCAATTCTAATGCAGAGAGAGAGAGAGGGAGAATGTTTTCCCCGAGATTTTAAATGTCTTTTCATTTTGATGCGTTGCATTTTTTTACGTTTTGCACTTGTATGTCGCATTTGTAGTTTGGGCTATAAAAGTGGGGGGGGGGGCAGACGGACGGACGAACTGTACGATTATAATACCTTCCACACTTTACGTTATATACGGAGTTTGGAGGCTAAAATAAGGGTGATTCAAATTAAACTATATTTTATTTTGACACTCATTCGGACAACCAGCTTTAATTACAATGGCGTCTTCATATTTCGAAGTGTGTGTTGAAAGAAAAGTCTAAAGGAAATTTATTGGTTCTTTTAAAGAAAAAGTTCAAAAATTTTCCAAGGAAATGTAATTTTGTGAAAGCCAAAAGATTTAGTCACAGAGTTTGACAAAAGAAATCGCTGCATCTGCAATTGACAGTAAAGACTAGTCGGTTAAACCTTTCCTACTCGCAGGGCCGGATTTAAAGATTTGCCGGGCTACGATTTTCCGCCCCAGTCGCAATATTCTCCAATTTCGGGGAAATTTTGCTAGTTAGCTGCAAAATCGGGTGGTACGTACTGTTTAAAATAGATACACAGAGAATCATTTATGTACCTTTACACACTAAATTGAAAGCTATGTAGGCTTTAAAAAAACTGTTCTACATTTTTCTTTCAACTTCGAAATCCGGTAGGAGGGGATGCACTTGTCGTCGCAGCGAACATATGTGCAACAAAATATTAGTACTTTAAATACGTTTCCGTTTTGAGCATTAATGTAAATTGTTTTCTTTCTTTAAAATATTCGTATCTTTATTACATTTTTTTATGACTCGCTTTAATTGGTCGTAAAATTTGCCGCCCCAAAAAACTCGCCGCTCTAGGCTACAGCCTACTTAGCCTATTTAGAAATCCGGTCCTGCCTACTCGCGCCCAAAAAAAATGACGGGGAGAGGTTTCTATGACTTATGACTTTCATGGTGGGGGGCAAGATCGCCAAGCACTGCGACTTTAAGGGGTCTAAGGAGTCTTAAAAATGTGCAAAGAAGGGTCTACAAAGCATAGTTTGATCTTTCATGTAATTTTTTAACTACTCAATATACAAGTATAATTTTTTTATATGTAGTTCTACAAGATTTATTTAATATGAAACAAATTTTAAAATTTATGAAACTTTAACCAAAACTAAAATAAGTGATATTAAACATAAAGCTATTTGAACACATTGTGATTAGGCTTGCGCGGCAAATTGTGAGGTCAAAATTGAAGACATGACCAAGAAAATGACTTTATATTGTACAAATATGTACAAACAAAGACTTATACCTAAATTCTCAGCTCAATTTTAATTAGAATTTATTTTAAGAACTTTTTTCTAAAAAAATTTTTAAAAATTTTTGAATTTTGATTTAAAAAAATTTAAAAAATTATTTCTAATTAAAATTGAACTGAGAATTTAGGTATAAGTTCTAGTTTGTACATATTTGTACAATATAAAGTCATTTTCTTGGTCATGTCTTCAATTTTGACCTCACAATTTGCCGCGCAAGCCTAATCACAATGTGTTCAAATAGCTTTATGTTTAATATCATTTATTTTAGTTTTGGCTAAAGTTTCATAAATTTTAAAATTTGTTTCATATTAAATAAATCTTGTAGAATTACATATAAAAAAATTATACTTGTATATTGAGTAGTTAAAAAATGACATGAAAGATCAAACTATGCTTTGTAGTTCCTTCTTTGCACATTTTTAAGACTCCTTAGACCCCTTAAGTCTATGGTACTAAGCCCCAGAAATGGCACAAGCACAAGAGACACACAAAGAAACAGACGACACAAACACATAGACAAATAACAATATTTATTGACAGTCACAAACATCCATGCCTGACCGGGATTCGAACCCGACCTCAGCAGCTCCAAAGGCTAGAATCCTAACGAGTGTGCCACCGAGGCGGCTGAGAGGTTTCTAACTCTATTTCTGTTTCTTCCCGTATTGTTTCTGGGCTTCAGTGTTCAGTGGTACGCCAATAAGATTAAAACAAGCATAAATCCACGATTAAAACGCCTATAAGATTAGCTAAACTTTTTTTTAATTTTAAGCTAAAATCAAATAAAAAATTCAAACTGAATAAATATGTATCGTTCATGCACATATTTTTTACATAATTTTCAGGGATAAAAAATTGACACTTTTACAACCGCTTTCTTGAAAATTATTCCATCGTTAAGGGGTTAATGGTAGGTAGGTTGATACATATATTTTCTAGAGAGTGTGCTTGATCAGAGATCCGCTAACAAACCTTCGTCAAGTAAGACAGACACAGACAAAAATTTTACTGACACAGGGAGAAAAAGTACACCCAGGGCGAAGGCGGAAATCGAACCTGCACCCTGTACAGTGTGCAGGCTGCTAGCGTAATGGGCTGCAATCAAACCCACTATGCCATCCGTGCATAGTTCATGGTTTATGATATAGAGTGTCTTTGTCTTTCAGGCGGCGCTCAACATGGGCATGCGAATAATCGCAGCCGAAGTGAAGGACAAAAATATCCTGGTGGTGAACATGTGCCCGGGATGGGTCAAGACAGACATGGCCGGCCGCAATTTGGCGGAAATCGAACCCGAAGACAGCATTGGCGCCATCCTCGAAACATTGCCCAAATTGGGTGAAAATCATCACGGATGTTACACAGACCGATTTGGCGAAAAATATCAATATTAAAAAAGATATTAAAGCCAGAAAAGAGAAAATTGCAAAAATTGAATATTTTTGTATTTTAAGGGTTATTAAAGATTTTTATCAGTTTTATCAAGTTTATTTTCTTTGTTAATGTGTCATATCCATGTTTTAACTATTTTGTATGAAAATAAATAGGTTTAAAATATCATTTTATCTTCAGTTCTATCCAGGACCCGACTTGCAACTTTAGGGGCCCAGGGCACGAGTAAATTTGGTGGCCCCAAAACATACCTCGATAAAATATTTGCGTGTATTTCCCTATCTTATCCCCTCTAATAGCCGAAGTAATTAGCTTGGGAAACATGCTTAATCCCCCCCTCCCCCCAAAAAAAATATATTTTTTGTGAATTCATCAATTCAGAGCTTAAACACAAGTTCATAGTAAACTTTTGTTCATGAATTTAATTTTTCTGTTTACTTCAGATTACAAAATTTGGATTCAAAAAAAGTGATTATTCTTTTATTATTATTATTTTTAGGATTCTATCTTTTTTATGATTCCATTCTTTTCCCCCCTTCTTGATTAGTAAGTGTCTCAAAGTTTTTTTGCATTTGGATTATTCATTCAAGCTACAAACCACTCCGAATAGCGAGCGTTATTTTATAACCACCCTGTATTTTCAGGCTTGTGTGCTGGTGGCATAGTTTTTGGGGCCTTAAGGCATAATCCGGAGTGAGTTAATAAATAATGAACCCATCATACAAATCCATTATGATATATTTTTTGTGACACCATAATCCATTAATTTATCTAACAACTGTTATTTAAAGTTTTCCTTTAGTGTAGGGGCTCGTCACTCGGCTGTGGTTCTTAAATTACTACGCATGTCGCATATAGCCGTCGTGTGGGGCTGTAGGGAGCCCTGTGGTCAAGATATCGGTCTCGAGATCGGAAGGTCGAGAGATCGAATCCCGGTGCCACTAAAGACCTACCGAGTAAATGCGGAGTACGTGCTCGTTAAATCTGTTGGGTCCGAAAGTCCTGTGGGCGGTCATTGCGCATTTTCTCATGGGTGCAGGTCCCTGGAGAAAATTTCCCTCCCCTTCAGGAACATGTCTAAATTGTGGAGGTGGCGACAGATGGCAGCATCTGTCATTTGTGTATGTGTGTGTCTTGTATTGTCCTACTTGACGATGGTTTATAAGCGGGTCCTTGCGACCAAGCACACAAGCCTGAAAATATATGTCAACCAACCAAAAAAGCTGTCGTGTGCTCTAGTGAGGCGATAATTCAAACAAACAACAACCTTCATTTTTCCTGTTGAAATGTTTATTCAAAAAGTTCCTCATTTTAAACTGATTCAGCTAAAGAACTGTTTTTGCCCATTTAACCGACACACAAAAAAAGAACGGTTTAAATGTTTCCTGTTTTCCATCCCTGTGTTTTTGCACCATTCGGGGTAGTCATTTTACCGACTATGTATAATCAGATATGAGGTGTGATTATTGAGTTGTTTATGTTGCACCAAATATCCGCGTTGTGGTTAGAACTCTGGCGTGCAATAATCTATCGTTACATCATTCGATGTTGCATGTTTTAACGTCACTATTTAATGTCACAACCCTTTTAACTTTAGATGAGGTTCAATAACTTCTTAGGGAGCATTCCAGCGTTCCGTGTGTTACATTCGGACCACATTTTCAGGATATTTGTAATATTTTCGTTTTGATAGCAGTATAAATCAAATAAGAGGACAACTTATATCTTTTCTCAGATGTTTAATGATCTTATTAAGCTAATCGGAATCTTTTTAAACCAAAAAGTTACGCAGATATAACATTTTCGTTTCGCGTTCCGTGTGTTTCCATTTAGCAGGGTCATTTTCTTTTCTTCTTCAATAATTTGAATAATTCTGCGAATTATGGAAATACTCATGAAAATAAAAATTATCAAACACAAGCTAAGTAAATAAGCTTTAAAATAAGTGGCGTTAGAAATCTGAATCATAAATAGTCCGCCTAAAATAAAATAAATAACGCCGTTCCGTGTGTTACAGCGTGCGAATTGATTTATAGTTCAGTTTTTAAAATACTAATATTTTTAATAATAAGCCCTTTGGTTAGCAAATAAATAAATATAGGAATTTGGTTACATATTTAAATACACAATTATTTATTATTTAACTTTGTAAAGCACATTTTTTGTTATTTAATTTTTTTATAATAAATATAAAAGTTCAATTGCTAATTTTAAACATTACTCTTAAATTTTTAACTACACTAAAACCGACATTAAGTTTGCATCAGAGAAATGTACTGCGCGGAGGAAACTGGGTAAACAACGCAGCTGGCGGCGAAATTTCGCCACCTCTGATTGGCTGCTCCTTGGACCCTGATATTCGTTCGCCCTGTTACGTCAAAATTGAAGGAAAAAATAATTAAAATTACCCTCTAACTGAAGCTAAACTAATAAAAATAATAAATTTATGTCTTGAAATATCAAATAAAATTGTTTATTGAATGTAAAAAAAATTCCTTTTTTTATTCGATTCTCGCACTCGAAAATTAGAACTATTTACCCTTTTTCTCGTAGAACATTTGTATACTGCAAACTTAATGACGGTTTTATTGTAGTGAAAAATGATTCCTACCACATTGCAAATTACACAACAATAACAAGCACAATTTTTATATAACTGTATTGAACAGTTCAATGTGACTGCCAGAGTCACATTTAACATGGTGAATTTTTCGTATTCCTGGTACCGGAAACAAAGTCACCCATGGGTTAATATCCGTTATTTTGGATGTTATGTCCGATTGCTAAATATGAAGAACTTTGGTATTCGGAATTAAGTTTCTGACAATATCCGCCAAGTCCTTTGAATGCTGGAAGATGGTCGGATTTGTTCTTTTACTCATAACTTCTCTCTGCACAAGAGATTTGGCATTGCCACCAACTCCGTCGGCAATGTCTTTCCTAGGAGACGTTGCGAAATACTTCCATTCAAATGCTTGTTTTTTTTTTAATTTTAAATGAAAGTTGTTAAAGTAAAACAATTCACTTTCGTTAAAATTAATTTTGTTAAAACATAACTGTTAATATACTAGTGATCTCCAATGTAAACAAACATCCAATGCATCCTCAAATGTGTACATCTGCCAGAGCAGGTGGCTAAAACTTCCATAGCGTAAATGATAACATTTTTAGTTTTGCAATTGTTTTTAATTTTTTTTTTTTTTTGTAAAGGATTTCTTTCTTTTTATGGTTTTTTTACATATATACATGCATGTTTCTAGAAGCACGCATTTCAATAAATGAATTTCTCAGGATAAATCTCGTTTTTTTTATATACTACACGTCAACTAGCTCCCACTCCCGTTTCCTTCATTATTGCCAAAATCGCTCCGTGCGTTTCACGAAATAAATTGCCAAATTCTTGCTTAATTTTTAAAAATACGTTTTGAAATTTTTTCTATATGTTCCCCATGTGTAACTAGCTTATAATTAAAAAAATAAGCTTGGTTAAGCTTTTTTTACAGTTTTTATATAAAAAGTTATAGGTTTTCGTCCCGTGTGTTACACTGAGCATCAAGTAATTCATATTTTACAGAGTAATTTTTTTTAAAAAAAAGCTTTGTACAAAATATCTGCCTAAGATACTCAGAAAAGATGCATTTGCAACAATATGCGTAAAAAAATCATTTTACCTGTTTTTTAGCCCTTAAACGTTTATCATACATCTGGCAATTATTTCACTTGAAAGATCTATTTCTAAATCGGCATGGTTTATTGCATTTTTTCACACTAAAATTGAATTCAGATTCGAAAATCAGTATGATTTATTTGAAATATAAACCTTTAACTACATGTGACAATTTTTTCAGAATTTTATTTGCACTTTAATTTTTTGGCACTTCAGGACCACTTTCCTTGGAATGCTCCTTAGGATTTTCATTAATTTCTTAATTGTTCACTGAAACAAAAGGAAGTATTGATATATCAGCCAAAAATGTCCCTCGAATAATACCCCGTGTAAAGGAGTGCACGTTAAATATCCTTCAAAGTCCTAGCGCTGCGTACGATGTTGCTCTTAACGGTGACGTTGGGTGCCTATTCAAGTGTCGGCTCGTCACCAGACTGTGGTTCTTAAATACGACGCCCGTCGCCAATAGCCCTCGTGTAGCTCAAGTGGGATGTCAATTCAAACCTAAGCATAACAGCCTAACTGTATAATCTAAATTCTTGACCGTAATCATAAATGTTCAAAATTTCAGGCAAACTGATATCAGTTGAGTTTATCTAAAAATTTATGTAAAAGTAATGCTGAAAAACATTACTCTATTAATATATAGATTCTTATAATTTATTATATTTCATTTAGTATATAAAAAAGTTGAAAATGTTGCAAAACATGAGTGATGAATATGATTGTGTGATTTACAACTTTCGTACTTTTGGAGTTGAAATTAGTAACTAAACTGACAAATATGAATAAGGAAACTGACATCATTCAATGCCGTAAAATAGCTCTATTGTGCCACGTATTTTATTTGATTTTTTCGATGTCATTTCCTTCGAAATAGAGAATGTGCAAGTTGTTTCTTTTAATTATGACACATTTCTTAATTGCCGGTCAAATGACAAAGCTACGAATGTGTAAAACAACAGGGATGGAAAATTGGATACCTGCTAAAAGTCCACCTTTAAAAAAAATACAACCAATCCACAATTTGCAGATTCAGGTTTTTGCCACGTGACCGACGATGTTGAAATGCAGATTTCCCAATTTCTTTCTTCAATAATTCATTCGTTTGCCATAATCATTCGAAAGGAACAGACGTTTTTCTTACCGTCTGTTTGATGAAACTGTTTTAAAGATATTTCAAGGTGGGTATGCATATTTTTTGAACTTTTGCTTTAGGCGTCTACAATCAAAACTACTTTCAAAATTAACCTTAAATTCTAAATAAAAAAAATAATAATTTAATTTTTTTATTGAATTTGCAAATTTAATAAAAATAAATATTTTTGTTAAATTCTATTCAGATCATTTTGTATGTAAATATTACCTTACAAGAGTTTCCAACAAACAATCCAATCGCGCTTTTTCCTTTTTACTCTACATTTTTACCCAAGTTAGGTTGGCACGGAATGTAGGGATTTTATACTTGAAAACTATAACGACTTAGTACCAAACTAGCCCTATTCTAACGAGACATTTTCGGGTCGATCCTATTAGAGCTCAACTCTTGGCGACTTTTGAAATATTGCCAAGCAATCGGCGATAACGGCGTATAGACAGTTTTTCGACTTGGAATAAAACATATGCACATAATTAAATAAGTTATTTTTTGGAAAAAATTGCAGTTAGGAAGCTTAAATGGGAAAAGGTGAACCGTCAAAGTAAAGGTAAAATTTATTTTTTCCTAACCCTAAAATTCAAATAATTTCAATTTGGCGAGATTTTGCAAAAGTCGCCAAGGGAAGGGATATTCTAGGATTTTACCATTTTGTCCTTGTAGGCATTTAAACTTAAATCGTATTAACTATCACGGTTTTGTGCAGTAAAGACACGTACGGTGTTTGTAACAATTGGTGTTTGCTCAGGAGGCGACACAGTTGAAAATAAGTAGGTTTGTAGCAGAATCTGTCACTCAGACCGCTTCTACACAACAATTGTGTCCAGCAGGCAAAAAGGCACTAAACACAATATTATTTCTATATTAAATATTTACGAGCTAAATTTGACTGGTTTCATTTATTTTCTTCCGAAAATTCAATAAATATTCTATATAATTCAATAAGTATTCGATATAATTCAATAATTATTAGATATAATTCAATAATTATTCAATATAATTCAATAAGTATTCGATATAATTCAATAATTATGAGATATATAAGTGAACAGGATATAAGATATAAGTCAACAATTATCGTTTGATAAATTAATTTATATTTTAAAGAATAAGTATGTACGATTCCTCTCTTTTATATAGAAGCAACACATTTCATATCAACATACAATCAAAGAATCTGTTTGTGAAATGTTTGATATATGACGCCATTTCAAACCGATTCATGTCGCAAATATAAATTTCCTTTAATTTATTATTAAGGAGAAATAGAGTTTCTCAAGTGATTGTTGTGAATGACCCCCAATGGTGATTAAATTCTAGTTAAAATGGCTTCTTATGCTTATTACAAGTGTCCAGTGTCTTCAATAATTGATGTACTTTAAATACAATTTTTTTATTACTTCAATGTCTTCTAATTTCGATGCACTGAAATTTTTGATGTGTCACACGTGCCTGTAGAGTTTGTAGTTTGGGATATGAAAGTGGGTGACAGATGGACGGACTGAACAGTTAAAACCAGAGACATAACATAGAGTGGACTGCGCATTAATAGTAAAGCAGCTTAGGGATGGAAAACCAAAACCGGTTTTCAAAAAAACGGTGGTCCCGGTTTTGACTGAAAACCGGTTTTTTTGTATGAGGCCCTTTGGAACCGAAAACCGGTTTTTTAGGGAAAAACCGATGGAAAATGGAAAACCGGTTTTTTCTGGAAAACCGCCATCCCTTGCAGATTAGCATTATGTCCTAAACATCATAAATCGCCAAGAGGGGAAAGGTTGCTACATATGGCAACTTAACGCTACCGTTTCGTTACGAACTATTCCAAATTGTCGCCAGACCTGAATATCAGCTAGCAAACCGAAGTGTAGACTACCATCAATACCCAAGTCACGTGGGTTTCTACCAATCACGGCAGCTTGAATTTTTTTTAATGTTTTTGCAGACGATTTTTTGAGCATTGTTGGTATTTTTCTCTTTTGGCTTTTATAATAAATATTTAATTACATTCTTTTAATCTCTGAGCATGAATCGTGAATGTTGTACTCTTAATTAAGTAACGTTTTGTGCAAGATGCCAAATGCTTGTGAATTCCTAATTGTAAAGAGGGGTATAAAAAAGGATTAGTCACACTTCACGGGTAAAATTTATTTAGTTCTGCATACTTTTAGTAATTGTGTGTTCTTCATAAACTATAATTTCTATCGAGGGAATTTATTCTAAAAGCTCTTTTATACTGAAGAATCATATCCATGATTAAATCAACGTTGTTAGAACTCTAATTATAATAAATATTTTGGGCCAAGTCAATTAAATTAATGGTCTGAACATTAGACAGCTTAGAAGTAGAATATTTTTTTACAATTTGGTCAAAACGAAACCTGTTTTTGCAATCGTGTTTGAGTTATTTATATTTAAAAAGTAGAACATTTGCTGAATTAGGAATATATTGATGTGTTTTAGAAAGTTGATTTATTCCAGGTGAAATAAAGGAAGAAGCAATATTTAAAAAAAAAATTGATTTTTTTTAAAATCGGACCGTTAGAACGAAAGTTATAGAGACGGCAGAAAATGTTCACCATGTCAATTACCAACTTATATTACAGCAACACTGTACATAAACCTACTAATGTTCTTTTAAATTAATTTTTAATAAAGAGTCCACATTCAATTGTTCAAGTAATCTTAAATAGACTCACAAACTCAAAGAAATAATCTGATATCTATTAAGAGGATCTTAAAATACTAGCGATTCATCCTTGCTCCTTTCCAAGCTTCTTTATCATAATATTAGATTGTCGGCCTCTGTGTTCAGGTCGTTGTGGAAAAACTCGCCAAATGGTAAACTCGCCATAGATGCGAGCCAAACGCGACACAGTCATGTGACTGTGTAAGTTAGATGTTTAGGACACTTTAGGTTTGCCAATGCGCAGTCCACTCTATGTTATGTCTCTGGTTAAAACACCTTCCACTCTTCTCGTTATAAACGTAGTGTGGAAGCTAATAACGGGGCCCGCCGGCCCACAATCAAAGCTAACTTTCAAATGTGTTGTTGTTGTTTCTAATGCCACTCGGTAACCGAGCCCGGAGTAGAGGACTACCCGATTTAAGGCGAAGAGGGCGGCTTCCGTTTTTATTGAGCGCCACAAGGGAGGAAATCCGACTGTTGCCCGTCAGCATGACACATCCGTTTTACAGGAAGGTCCCTTTCACACATCCATTCTCACTCACATATCGGAATTTTGATCCAGATCAAAGGCCTATAACCCCCTGATCTGGCACCCCCAGAGGTATTAATTTGGTATGGGAACATGGAGGACTTTGTGACCACGACATATTTAACGTGCCCCAGCCACCATTCATTAGTCAACACGGCGGTCTTTAGCCGAGTACAAGCGCCGACCCAGCGGCTATCAGAGTTGCGAGAGCCGCCGAGGACAGAACCCACAGCCCTTCCGGTGCGAGCACGACGCTTCACACGACTGAGCTACCGCGGCTCTCAATTTCAAAAGTAATCCGATTATCTCACACCATTGTTTTGTCATTGCTAGCATGAAGATCGGGAGCGTCTTGGTGACTGGGGCCAACAGGGGCATTGGTCTGGAGTTCGTGCGGCAGTTTTCCCAACTCGACGCCGCCCCGGATTTCATTTTTGCCACCTACAGAAGCGAAAAAACAATGCAGGTGCGTTACATTTTCTTTTATTAATATATTGTAACAAAAGTATAAAAATAAAAAAAATGTAGTGGTTTTACATATTTAAAGCAGCTCTCGTATAGCAGAAGGAGACCACCATCAGCCCCTACTTTTGTATTTTACCTCCTTTTAATTTTTTTTAAATCTTAGTAATGTTTGTTTCTAGTTATCCAACAAAAAATGTGTATGACAGCTGTTATGAGTGCTACTGAAACGCAACTGGATTAAAGAACCTGAAATCAAACTGTAAATTTCCGTACAAGGCATTTATTCAGACAGTAAATTTTTGGAAATGAATATATAATTTATTTTTAATCGTTCAATCAGCGCCTAGGAAATGTACGATGTAATGTTTGTCATGAGGTTTTTTTTTGTTGATAATTTTAAATTCCGAGAGAATTGGAAATCTCTTCTCGGTGTGCGTGTGGGGGGGGGGGGGACTCCTAAAAGAACTACCGATCATGTAACTATTTTTGTCATTATAAAGCTTTAATTTACTTGATCAATTAACCATTTTCTCCTATACTATGATTTTTTTTCATGCTCATGGAAACTTTTATGATGAAATTTTAAGCACTTCGGCCTTGGTCAGGTAAATTGCAGTAACTAAACCAATGACTCGGGCCATTGTTTTCAGAATCTCATAACTCCAACCTAAATGACAGTATATTAACATACTTGTTTATTTTAGAACCAAAATAGTGCAATTCATTGTTGTGGTTACTGTAGTTTACCTGCCCATGGCAGACTTTCAGTAGGCGCGTTTACATGAGCCAACGAATCCATGGATTGAAGAGCAAATTCAGCAATTTTTCCTTCTTGGGAATTTCTCCCAGACAGAACCGGAATTGCAGGGTTCATGGGGGGAGGGGGGGGGTTTCGGAAACCCTACAATGAAGGAGGGTTTGATGTTTCATACCATGGATTCGACCATAGACTATCACTTGGGTTAGAAATCCTGCTCGACCTCTTTTTCCCCTAATATGAATTTTGGCATTCCATGGATTCGATGGCTCATGAAACGCGCCTGTGTGTGTGGAAGGGTAAGACAGAAAAAATAGTAATATAAATTTTTGGATGAGGACCTGGATGCCTTTTTTTATAAGAATTCCTAACAAAATTAGGGTATCGTAATAGAGGAAACGGGCTTATTTTTTAACTACTTGATAACGGGCCTGAAATATAGATCTTCACAAACTCCCTAATTTGTCGGACATTTAAATCTATGATGTTTCCTGAGCAAGACTTCTACCTTTTTCGCGTAAACATAAAATATGAAGTGGGATCCCAACGAAGAGGTTTTCCGATGAAAAAGAAGGTGATATTTCAAAAGGAGGTCAAGGAGGTGTAATTTCAAAATGAAAATGATGACCAGACAAAAAGTGAAGTACACTGTAAAAAATTTGGCTTGAATTTACTAACGATTACTTAGTAACTTTACAGGAAAACACCATTTACTAGAAAATCATCTGTAACCTAAAGAAACTACTGTAGCAATACTAAGAAATACTAAGTAAATTGATGTAACGCTTACAGCGCCACCTGGCTATCTTTTTGAGATATGCGTTTTCCCTTGTTGCATTGTTTTGTTTCTCGAAATTTGTTCGATCGGCCATCGGATTTAGCAAAAACTAACCGGTGATCGCATCCGTAAATTGAAAATGTACGAGACTAAGAGATAAAAGTCTGATTCGATATCGGTCAAAGGTGAAAATTCAATCAATGTACGTTTCATCGAAAAATTATGACTAATCGATATCACAACGATGAGAAACCGAAAAACGTGGGTTTTTTTTATTTTAGCACATACATACAAATTGCGTTAAATTATTTCTAAAACTTCATATCCGAAAGCTTTATATCGATCAAGATTTTAACCTCATTATTTACAAGCAAATAATCTACATGTCCCGATGACCGCGTGGACAAGTGTGCTACTTCTCGTTGCAAGACGACCGAGCGGATCCTGAGGTTGCGAGATCTGTCCTCCGACCTGCTCCAGAAAAGTCGAAATAATACCTGACTAACAGAAAATTAGTGGCGCCCTCTTGATTAACATTTTTGAAACTGCTAGTTACTAAGGTTTTCCTAGTAAAGATACTACATAAGTGGATGTATTGATTACTAGAATATATCTTGTAACGTTTACTGAAGTTTTTATAGTATGCTTGCAATTTAAATGGTTGTATTGGATACTAAGCTTTAATTAGTAATATATACACATATTTCTTATGTAACATTACTAAAAAAACTTATGGAAGCTGAGTTTTCCTAGAGAATTCTTAGTAACCTTACAGATTTTTTTTTAGAGTGTAATTCATTATATGCCATCAAAAGTTTTGGAATAGGAATAAGACATTCTTCTTATCTGAGAAGACATTCTTCTTATCTGAGAAATGAGTAAATGCTTGATTGATGAAATCAATTGAAGCATTATATCAATTCTAATCCAATATGAAAATTAACTTCGATTAATAATTCCTTAGTGCAAAAACATGCGTTTTAACACATGAAATTAGCTTTATTTCCTTTGAGAACAGAACTAAAACGCAGTTTCAGTTAGCATTGTGTTGCTGCTATCTACAAATATAAAATAAATCTATAAGTTCACAAACTTTCAATGAAAACGTAATCATCAAACGTTTCTCCAGGCAACACGTCACTGCTTTCGTCACGCTTGCCTATCGCTCCAACGTTTTAATGATGAAGAATATTAGATTTCTGTTTATTTTTGGACTTCTGATGTATATAAGTATTAATAGCTAATTAGTAAATTTTAAAAACCTTTAACCCAACGTAAAGTCATAACGGGCAGGTAAAAAGCACAGGGCTGCAGAAAAACTTGGGCACAAAGTATGTCATCACTTTTAAATCGTTTTCGCAAACTTTTGAGATCGCTGATTTTTAGGGGCTGAAATTAGGTAAATATATTAATGAATGAAGAAATATTTTAGATTTAGGTGTTTCTCAACATTATGATTAGAATTTTTAAATTAAAAACACTGAACTTCCTCATTGTATTTGCAGTTAATTTTTACAGGACATTATTGGAAATTTCAAGTTATGTGTCATTGCGGCCTTTTAACAATATTGATCAAAATTGGAGTGAAAATAGCTGCCTATAAAAAAGCCTACTAAGAAATTAAAAATAAAATATTTATATTAATTTCTTTTTTATAAGAAAGTAGAAGTAAAGTTTAAAATAGTTATTTATGCAACTAGTGCGAAAATTAACGCTTTTAAAACCTAGGAGGATAGAAAGAACAGGAGTCGTCACGCGGATTCAAACGCACGGGAACTGAGTGAAGCCAGAGGTGGAGGGGAACCGGGGAAAGGCTGCTGCCTTTATCTACCCTAGTTAACATGGGGTTCTATGGGAGAATTTACGATTTTTCGTTTTAAATGAAAAAAATGTGATCACATTATGAAAAACGAATACACATATGTATATTTCTAATATGCTCAGTAGATATATATGTATTATTTAAAATACAATAACAAATAAACACTCAAAATTAGGTGATATTAATATTGGTTCCTCTGGAAATCTTAAAATTATTTAATCATAACTTGGATTTTTCAAAAAATCTTTTATTAAATCTTAAAAATCTGCTGTTCATCATTAATAGTTATTATTTTTGATAGAACAGATTGTTTAACGAATATATAACAGAACTTTTATTTAAGTTTGCATATGAAATGCGAAATAAAGTAATCTGATTAGTATATTTGATTCATATAACTTGCATATTTATTCTTTTTATTAAACAGTTTTAATTAATGATAACCAATAAATGCTTAAAACTGATTTGATTACTTTTTTTTATGTCTACTTGTTAATTTTAAGAAAGTTAATCTATTAAGTATTTTTTTTTACTAATTTGAAATAATTACTGCGATACTTCTGCTACTAAATCACTAATACTTGTAGCTATTTTTTTTTGAATAAAATAAAAATCAACTAATACTTTTTTTAATCAAAAATACATAAAATGGAATTTTTACAATTTCCCAGTCAGCTCCAGTGATGGCCATTTGGCATCAACTTTCTATTAATATTTTCAAAATGTTTATGTCCCGTTATGACATCCAAACACACATCCCAATAAAGAAAAATCTGCTGGGACAGCAACAGGAAACTGCTGGCTTCCAGCAGCCGAACTGCTGATTCAGTGCCGGGAGAAAGTGTACTTAAAAGTCAATAAAGTGTCCGCGGGAAAAATGCTGGTCCAGCAGTGCTGGCCAGCAGTAATCCATCACTTGTTCGCAGACAGCTGCTTTTTCTCCAGCACTTTATAGTAAGCCGCCCAACAGTTACTGCTGTTTTCCAGCGGCAATTTAGCAGCGGGCCAACAGCAAGTGCGATTTTGCCAGCACTTTTCTAGTAAGCCGCCCAGCAGTATGCTGCTGTATTGACGACAGCAATATGGTGGTAATTCAGCAGTTATTTCCAACAGCCTGACCAGAAAACTGCAATATAACAGCAGCAATAATGCAGTGATTTAGCAGTTATTTCCAACAGCCTTACCAGAAAACTGCAATATAACAGCAGCAATAATGCAGTAATTCAGCGTCTTTTTCGCTGCAGCCTGCCCAAAACAAGTTACTTTTAATTTCAAATTTTATTTCCTAATTTATACTATCCTTATCATTCCTTCTTATATATTTAATATCTCAATTGCATAATGCAATTATTTTCAATAGACAATTTTATTTCAAAGGTTCAATAAAATTAACACAAGATTGAATTCTATATTTTAATATCTATATTTATTTTTGACAATTTTCACTAACAATTTTTATTTCAAAGAAAGTACAATAAAATTAACACAAGATTCAATTCTATATTTTAAAATACATTTATTTTTTTGGCATTTTTCAAATACAATTTTTTCATCACTTCTACATTTATCCGCACGGAATCTTTTTGAGTTTGAGGAACAGCAACTGAAAGAAGAATAAATAAATATCAACAAAAGAAAAAGTAAAGCATGTTTATTTTATTCAATTTACTTATTAATTATTTAGTATTTTTATGAGGGACAACAACCATGGTTATTGAATATTTGCTTAAAACTCAGGTATGCAAATAAGCAAAAAATATTTTAATTGCAAAAAAATTCAATAAATGATAACTAAAAAGTGAGTCAAGCAAAATCTTGTGGGTACTTTTTATGCAAGAATTGTATTCTACGATAGGGGATAGTTTTTTGACTAATGTCCTAAGAATAACTTCAGCCCGGGAGTTTGCTACATATAATTTTGAAAATGGACAAAAGATCAATAATATACAGATGGAAAGGGGTCTTAAGCTATGTTGTTAATATTTATAAAATACAAATGAGCAATTTAACACACTCACTAAATTACTTCATCATATAAATACTATAAAGAATTCAAATCAGATCAATGATGATCCAATTATTTTAAAAAAGTTTAAAATAATACTTTATACATAAATTAGTTTAATATAATAAGTACCCTAAATATGGGTATTGACTCGATCACTACACTATGAGTCAGTATAACATCCAACAGAATATTTAAAATTTTTAATTAAAAAATTTTTTATAACACCTGTATCATATTTTTGGCTAATTAACATTGGCTAATATTTTTATCGCCAAGGATGGAAACCCTGCACCATAAATTATAAGGTCAATACAAAGCAATGTAACTATTTATAAGCATAAAATCTTTTTTAAAAAAAATAGCTTATTACAACATTATTTTACTCACACAAAATAACACAAATTTCAGAAATATATAGGGTTGGGGGGGGGCCCCATTTTTTTTACAAAAAACAATTGTACTGATATCATAAACATGTATACTAAACTTTTTAAATTTGTACCAAGAATAAGGTAAACTTGAAATGTTTGCCAGGTGGGTAATAGTGTTAACAATAATCGTCAGTGGTAATATCAATTTTAGAAAAGCCATGATATTATGGCCGGATGGACGGTCGCGATTTGGTGATTCGAGTTACGCTGTCAAGAAATGCAAATGTTAAAAAAAAAATCCCAATTTATATTTCATTCAACTCGCTAAGTATAGAGCCCTATGTTGAATTTTTCAGCATGTCAGCAGTCGGGACCGGCCATTATACAATACATGAACCAACTTTGTTTTTCTACCATCGGGAAGTTTGTTTTTCGACTACTGGGAAGCCCTAATATCAAAATTACCCATATCTGTTCTTGTTTTGTTTGTTAAAGTTTTTACAGAAAAACAACTTAAAAAGCATGATTTATGGCAATTTTATAATGATTTCATAATTTAAAATCTAGTCACTGAAACAAATATGGCCAGGCTTCCAACTTTATGATAACCCTGACAGTGTATTTACTTGTTTCGTAGGAAAACAACAAATAGGAAAAACAATTAACTGTGTAGGAAATATACAATCAATACAGTGAAAAGCAAACTTGCACAAAATGAAATTAATCCAATCTAATTCTACGTTTAAAACTATACT